>CM034151.1:106813372-106868031 GCA_019776745.2 Taxus chinensis
TTTGTTATTTTTGTTCCCATTTTTCATTTTGGTCTCTCTTGCATTATTCACACAAATTCAATTTATGGTTGAAGTGGTCAATTTAAAAAATGAGGAAAATCAAGCTTGAAACCCAACCATAATCCTTGTTTATTAGCATTTTGTAGCACCCTTATTCAATTTAAGCTCAAGTAATTGATATGATGGAATAAGTATTGAGTAACATGAGTCCACCTAATAAAAAATAGTATGGAGTTTAAGAATAATGTTCATACGCATATTTTCACCCATATGGAGGGATCACTCAATCAAAGGCATCACCTTGTCCATCAATTTGACAATTGTCCCAGACCCTTACACCATATTTTCACCCATTTGGAGGGATCACTCAATCAAAGGCATCACCTTGTCCATCAATTTTACAGCTATCCCAAACCCTTACACCTATGAAAGAAATAGAAAAATTTGAAAAAATATGATAAAAAAGGGCTTAGCTATATCTTTATTTTATTTTTTATGGCGTGAAGGTTTTCAATTGGACGAAGTTTAATTTTTTAGCTATGACGAAAAGATGAATGAAAAGTTGGAAAGATAAAAAGTTGAAATTAAATACCTACATGTCCCTCACGTATTCCATCACTTAAATCGTTCCCACCCAAATAATATTTGCTATGTATGTTGCACTTTACTATCTTAGTTTCACTTTACTATCTCAGTTTCACTTGTATTATTCAACATGTGCAATTTACATTTAAAGGGGCCAAACTAAAAAATGGGAACATATAATAGGTTATGAGTTCTAAACATAACCTCCATTCTTATTTGTTGTAGCATTTTATGACCTCTATTTTTTGTTTTAAAGATACAAGCGATGTTGAAAATCGAGGCCCTCCTATTTTATCTATAAATTTGGACAAAGACTCCATATAAATTTTTACGTTCTCTATTTACAAAGAATGTTTTTAACTAATACAACCATCAAAGTACATACATGTCTGAAAGAGATAATGAGAGATTGTTCATTTTAAGATAATTAGAGATATGGCATCTTATTTAAAACCGCAAGTACCACTTGTTATCAGCTGAATCGTGGCTAAAATGGCTGATGGCAAGTGTGGTCAGGAGGGCAAGAAAGTGACAACAACAACTTCGTGTTAGGCTTCCACATCAACGTCTCCACATCATAGGATTAAAAATACTCAATTGACATGTATAACATGGTTTGTGTAGAGACGAAACCATGCAACAGACCGTGTGGAGTGGACTTCAACTTTACAACTACCTTGCATTTGCTTGAAAGTTTTCAAAGTATTTTCAACAAACCCATTCTTTTCATATCCCACAAGACATTTTGTCAAACTGGTAAAAGCCTCTCACGCCACCGATTCCACTCTGATTGTGATGGCGTGCACTTCAAACCACACGGTGGCTTGCAAGGACTCTGGCCAAAATAGGCCCAATGTCCTAAGGAGAAGACGATCTACATATTGCTGATTATCAAGCCAGTGATCACAGATTTAAGTGAAATTTTCAATAAATTTGATTATCAATTGAAAAATCACAACAATGCCACTGTATAACAATGTAAATTAAAAATCTGGTCATGACGGAACATGGTGCGAAACATCCATTAGTATTTGTTCATGAAAAAACAGGCTTACAAAGGTGAAGGAACACAAACAATAAAACAAAATTATGATGATATTGTTTATTCTGTGGATGTTGATGCCAATGTAGTCCATGTCTTAGGATATTGTGATAAGTTTTATTGGAAATCCCTTGACAGAGAAAAGAGGGACTAGATACCCGCAAATGCTTTCATGAGGGTCAAGAACAGTAATATTTCCACTTTTGCGTACTCCCATCCTGGACACGTCCGTCGGCCTCCTCCAAATGGTACGAATATATAAGCATCCAAATGCCCATATTCCTCTTTGAGTCTCGAAGGCATGAATTTATCAAGATGCTTGAAATTTGTCTTTCTGATGTGTATAATAAGTTGTCCATACAATCTGTAACAAATTGTGTGAGGGGAAAACATGATTTCATACATTAAATCTCAGAAGGAAAGACAGAAATTGGCATATGAAAGGTATGGGGTGATTTACCTGCCATCCTTTTCGAATTGTGTGATCATCATGATGAATGTCATTGATGGTCTTACGAAGTTTTGCAAATACTGGAGAAAGCATCCGAAGACTTTCCTGGAGCACTTGTAATGTGTATTTCATGGCTTTAATATCCTTCATTGTGATTTCTTCCCCCTCCTTTTTATTTGAAGCTATCTCCAATTGCTCTGTAATATTATATACATATGTATCCATTTTATTTGAAGCTATCTCCAATTTCGCTGTAATATTATATACATATGTATCCACACAAATTACATTGCCCCTAATGCAAACATAGAGAAATCAAGAAAACATAGCAGAAGCATTGCATACCTCGAACTACTTTTTCAAAGCATTCTGGATTGGAGGACAGCATCTTTAGAATCAAAGTCATTTGTGAAGTGGTGGTGTCATAGGAGGCATCCAACATTGCAAAAAAGTTGTTTACGACTGTCTCGTCGGTCAGTGGTTTCCCTCTTTCATCTTTGAAGCTAAGATGTGACTCGAAAACATGACCTGGAGAAAGTAAAAGTAATAATGGGACGGTGAGGATTTTATTGAAGTCGACGATGCGGCACACCATGAGGACGGTAGAGATTTCCCCACGCTGCCACAGTTGTCAGACACACAGGAACTTTCTACCAGAGTAAACGTGTGCATCATAAAAATATTGGTACACATATATAACAAGTAGCTCAATTAATAGACATGATAATTAAAGAATATTGTCGTGCACCATTCATCATAATACAAATCCCAAAATATATAAATAAAGATGAAGATACCGGTGACAATATTCAATGTTAAAAGGTCTCACTATAAAACATCTTGATCATCTCCAATTCTTCTTCTTCATCTTGATCATTGATGCTAACTATGAAACATCTTGTTACTTTACCATATGTGACACTCAGAATTCAATTTCACATCCCATTTTGCATCTTCTTCATTTTTTGTGTCTTTAACAACAATTGTAATCATGGATTTTCCTTCTCGGCAGGGGAAGCTCTAATGTTGGTTTCCCTAGACTATAGAGGATTTGTTAGGAAACCACAGATTATGCAACAATGAATACACAGAGAGAAGAATAACAAAATACCAGTTTACAGAGACAGAGAAAAATAAAATATATAAAATACTAAACATTTAAGACACGAACACCAAATTTATGTGGTAAAACCCTAGCTAAGTGCTTAGGGAAACATCCACGATGCAAGATATCAAGCTTTATTAACTCAAGATGAACATATTACATGCTAACTCATTTTGAAAAACTTTAGATCTCCACAAAAATATATAGACACCTAATTAGCGAAGAATAGTTAGGATTCCTCCTCCTAAAAATAGAGTGGAAAAACGTCATTAGGATTTTCCTTCCTAAAAATAGAATTCGGTTGAATTCGTCTTTAAAGAAACAAGGAATTGATTCCTTAGTTTTTGCTTCGGGGGCTCCATAACATGTCGCCACCCGCCTGGACCCCTTGCCACAAGAGTGGAGGGCAAGCCCCCCACACCCCCCTTTAATAAGTGAGGTACAAACCATGCCACAAAGGGATCCAAAATTTAGTTTTGTTGGCACATATCTAATAGGATCGATGTGCCAATGGATAATTAATTAAAACTGAAGATTTTCCAAGTTCACTTCCTCTGCCCACTTTTCCTTCACTTACGTACGACGGATCAATCTGCCAATTCATAACTTGAGATTCACTTCTTCCTCTCGCCCGACATTGTTCATGTTCAATTCTATCGCAATGCTGGGAAATTGAAAAATAATTTAAGAAATAAAATTGTAGATAATACTAAATCAGGCATATGCATAGTGATTAATACTCACCAAGGAGGAAATAAAGTAATTGTAAGAAAAAAGATGCACATGTTTTCTTGAAATTTAAAAAGAGGCACTCGTGTTTGCCTTTTTGCTCTGGTCTTTTCAAGCTTTTTCTTGTTATTATCTCCATTTTTCATAGCTCTTTGGACATTTATTGTGCCCATTTTGGGTGGCGCCAACCCTTTAAATGTCCGCAAACCATCTAGTTGTAACATCAGTTGCACATGGTGGTAAAGATGTTCCCAAGTGTGCGAGGAATGTTTCGAAAGTCTACAATGAGGTAATGCTCATGAATCCCCCCGAATGTTACTATTAAGCTTTCGTTTGTTGATTTAGTTGTGTAATTTTACCTTAACAACTATTTGGTAGCATATTTTTGTGGCCGTATTCCGTCAAAGTCTTATCTCCAGAACTGCATTAAGTCCCATTGGGAGTCTATCGGCATCCAGGTTCTTGGTGTCCAGAACCTCACTAAGGGGTTTTATTTTTTAACCTTTCATGAGATGTCGCAAGTCCAACTTCTTCTTAAGTGTTCCACATGTTGGTACAGAGGTAATACTTTGCTTGTTTTGTCTCGATGGAGCCCTGAGTTCAACCCAACAAACCAAATCTCTCTTCGAGTTCATGTTTGGGTTGAACTTCCGGGACTTCCATTACAACTTTGGCCTTTTTTGAATGATATTGTTCACCCTCTCGGTCGTGCGATTTGTCATGAACCCAACCATTTCTTTTATGCACAACCACATAAATGGGTTTGTGTGGAGGTTGATTTAGCTTCTGACCTGCAGGGCCACATTGATATTCAAGTTGGGTCCATGTGTATCTCATAGAAGGTTGTCTATTTCAACTTACCCACCATTTGCTTCTGCTGTCAAGCATCTGATCACCGTATTCATGACTGTCCGCTAACCCAATGTGTTAATCCTTCCAATGTGCAAAATGCATTTGTTTCACAAAAAGAAAATGTTGAGGGTTGGATTCTGGTTGTTAACAAGAAGGTGGTAGGCAAGACTGCCTTAGTGGCCACTCTGCCTCCTCCTAAGCAGCCTTTGGCTCCTCAACCTTCTGTTTTTGTTCTTGTGCAACTTGTTCAACCCACCCCCGCCATGCAGAGCCAAATCACTCTGTTATAACAAAATTCTAGGAAGATGACAGTGTCGTCGTCTTCTCAACATCACTCCCAGAGTCCCCCTCGGGACCCTGCGAGGAACATTGGACCAAACAAGTTGAAGTGCCATTCTGTGCCAGTGGAGCCACTCGATTCAAACCAATCTATTTTTCTATCAAATAGTTTTTCCATTTTAAATTCAGAGGAAATGTTAAAGGATGGACAGGGGGAGGAACATTCCATGTCTATCTTCTCATGAATTGTCTCTTGTGGAATGTTAGATCATAGAATCCTCTCAAAAATATTCTATGAAACATGCTTGTCAAATTATTGGTAATATCAATATTGTTTGTTTACAAGAGGTGAGGGTTGTTGGTTTTTTGCTTCAGACTTCCTTATCTTATATTACGCTGATTTTTTTAACATTTTTATTCTTCTCATTTGGAAGGAAAAGGAGGTGTTTCTATTTCCATGTCACCAAGATTTTACGCCATGATCTCTACCACTAGTTATGATCCTAACAACAGGGCGATGTGGGTGATTTTTAATGATAATGGCTTTTCATTTGGAATTGTTAATCTTTATGCCTCTAATAATGGCCCAGAAAGGACAGTGTTATGGCGATGGTTAGGAGATAATTTTCCTTATTCCTATTGGTTGTTCTGCGGAGATTTTAATATGGTAGAACATTCCGATGACAAAGTGGGTCTTCTGCTGAAGTGATGGTGCGTTGGAGAGCATGAAGCTTGATTTTATTTCAAAAGCAGGTGGGGTATTAAAGACCCTCTTTTTAAAAGGTGGTGGACTTTACTTCTCAAAATTGGTTTACTTGGTCCAATTTTTGAGAAGGCTCGGCGTGTGTCTTCAAATGACTTGATTGTGTCATGTTATCTCAACACCCGGGTTTTGAGCTGGCTTCCAATGGTCCATCTTTTGTCACCATGTGGCCTAGCATTCTCTTGTCAGATCACAGTCATATCACTTTTACGCTTACTTGGGATGGAGACTCTATTAAAATGCCAAACACATAATTCTACATGAATGTCTCTTTGCTGAGTCATATGGGGGTCTTGGTGTTCATTGCCCAAGTATAGAATATGGTGCCATGTTCCCCCTTTGCTGCCATATGGATTTCATGGTGGAATGATGTGATTAAACTTACATCCAAGTTCCTTCGCCACTTTGGCAAATAGGTGGCTAAGGTCTATAAACATTCTTACAAGGCTCTCCAATAGAAGTTATAGCGCATGACTCGATTGCTCGAGTCCTAGCCATTTGACACCATTGTTCAAGTTCGAGCTGCCCATCTTAGACACCAACTCAAGGTGATTGAACAACACATAGTCAAAGGTGTTCAGATTCGGGCTCGGTTACACTGGTTAAAGACTGGTGACAGGGCCTCCAAAATTCTCTTTAAAATTATCAGGGCTAGGAATGTCAAGGAACAAATCAAAGCTATTCAGTTGGCTCACTTCCATGTCACTTCCCTACTTGAGAGTTCTTTTAATTTTTTGGATCATTATACCATGGTTTTTCTAGCCCAGGAATAGTCTGCTAAGAGCTCTACGGTGTTGCAATAGTGCATTGACGTGGTTCCTCATAAGCTTAGCCCACAGGATCAAAAGCATTGTGATGCCTCTCTTTCTTTGGAAGAGCTTCATAACGCCCTTCTCTGTCTTGTGGATGAAAAATCACCAGGGTTGGATGCTTTCCCATGTGAGTTTTACAAGGTAGTATGGCATATTGTTGGGCCGGATTTATTGTAGGTCTATCAAGAAGCCTTGTGATTGCAATCTCTCGGGAAATTCATCAATAAAGGTAATATCAAGTTTATCCCCAAGTTTGGCAATCCGGAGCTTATAACCAATTGGCTTCCCATCACGCTCATTAATGTTTGTTACAAAATTCTTGCTAAGGCTTTGGCTCTTTGTGTGGCTTTCTTGCTTCCTAAACTTGTCCGACCTGAACAATTTGGTTTTGTCAAAGGTCGTTTCATCTTGGATAATCTTATTGCGGTTTGGGAAGGTTTGGAATGGGCTCGCTCCTCTCTTCAGAAGGTGTTTTTTCTCAAAATTTATTTTGAGAAAGCCTACAATCGTATTGAGTGGAATTTTATTCTTTCCATGCTTCAAGTGTTAGGTTTCGAGGAATTCTTCCTTAACGTAGTTCGTATTCTTTTTTTATGCCTCTTCATGTCTCACCATTAACGGACACCAATAGTTTGTTGTTGGGTTATTTCGATCGATACGGTAGGGGTGCCCTTTGGCCACCCTTTGGCTCGTGTTCTCTTTGATCTTGTTGTTGATGCTCTCAGTTACCTTCTCTCCAATATAGCCGCGCAAGGTCGATTAAGGGGCATCTATTTTCTTGATCATCAAACCCAACTCATCAATGGACACTTTGTGGATGATTCTTTTCTCACTCTAGCTGAATCGGAGCAAAATATGCAGGAAGCTTTATCTTGCTTGGATATCTTTTGTAACACGTCTGGCTCCAAGGTTCAGTTTGCCAAGTCATTAGGTTTTCACCAAAGTTCGTGGCCTATGCCTGATAGGTTGGCGGCCTATCCTTGGCAATGGATTCAGCAAGGAGAATGTTTCCACTTTCTAGGAATTCCTTTTGCATTTGATAGTGAATCCTCCACTTTGTGGCAATTTTTGGTCAACTCGGTCAAGCAGAAAGTGCAGAAATAGGTCTCTCGTCTATTGTCTTTAGTCAGGAAGTTCCAGGTTTGCACTAAAATTCTTGTTGTTACCCAGGTCTACTACACAGCGTGTTGGTGTTCGTCATGGGCTTCTTTCGATAAGCTTGCTAAACTCTTACAAGATTTTATTTGGTCTAGCTATAAGCAAGATGGATTTTATAGAGTTTCTTGGGAAGTTTGCACTCCTCTCCGTGATCAAGGTGGTATGGGAATTGTTGATGTTTACAGGAAGAGTATTTCCCTCATTGCTAAATAGGTTATTCATTGTATCCAGGGAAACCAAGCTTGGCAGATTTTGTTATGACATTACATTTCTTTAGGAGCACCATATGGTAAAAAAATGTTGGAAAAACATTGGGTTTCATACTATTCTAATTACTAGAGTTCCAGTTAAAATACCTGACACCTTTGTGGTTAAAAGCATTTGGAAGGATTTTGAGATGGTTAAGCCTCTAATGCAGTGGATCGGTGATGGCTTAAGAACATGTCTCTCTTTCAATGAGCATAATATCTAGCGGTTGCCTATCTTCTCTCTAGATGATCTCCCACTGGCGGAAAGGCACAACATTAAAAGAGTGCAATTGGCTCGCAAAGGCATCTCCACTATTCGGGATCTAGTTTCTTGTCAGGATTGGCTCCCTTGGACGACGCTAAAACAAAAGTATCACCTTGCTAATTCTGACCTGCCTTCAATCTTGGCCATTCAGTCTTTCATGCCAGACGTTATGTTGCACAAACTTGGTCTCTAGATAATATTACATTCATCAGATCTAATGTTCAAACTATACAATATCTCTAACACTGTTTTGTTTTTATTTGAACAAATTCTTTTGTGACTCTTGATCCCATAGATTATTTGGTCTCATGGATGTTATTAGAATCATTCATTCATTCATTATCAATACTGTGAAGTAGAGTTAAATTTAGTGGATTGTATTTATGCTATTTTTAAGTGCAAAAATAACTCATTCAAGTCGATAAGGAGTCTGTTTTTCCACATCCTAGATACTAATTTATGTTCGTAAGAACTGCTAAAATGCTTTGGAACCAACAACATTGAAAATCACAGTCAAAAGTCTTATGGAATTCAATAATATCTCTTGACTTGATGAGATCAATTTTGAATATTTCTGAATTTTATTTTAAAATATTTCTCAGTATATTTCTTTAAGCACAAAGTGTATGTTATTTGTATAAAAAAGTGATTGGATTAATCAAACTTAAAATTTGCATTAGCTACCATAGTGTGCCACTTTTAAATAGACTTTATCCACTTATATATGAATCTCTAGAGTAAAATTAGAAATCACATAAACCCTTTTACTCATAAAAAAGAAATTTAAGTGAGATAAGAATGAAATTAGCATTGTTTTTATCTTTCCATAGTTGCAAAGAACTTCAAAACAAAAATAATACAAATTTGCGTGTATTTTGTAGGATGGTTGAGTCCCTCAAAAGCACCATTCTCAAAGTAAACATTTCAAATGGGAATTGGTAAAAAAGGGTTTATATCCAATTCCAAGTAAACTAAGTACACTTGCATAACCAAAATATATGCTTTGATAGAATCAAGGTGATGACAACAATCTAAGACTAGATGAGTCATTCCAGGGTAAATAAGGGAAGAGTCAATAGGTAAAACTTTATGAAGAACACACTTGAAGAAATGGGCTTTATTAGGATCAATGATGGTTGTCTATACCCTAAAAAATCTCCCTTTCCACATGCTCATTGGAATTTACTTTCTAACAGGTGTTGATAGGCCCCACTTGCGTACTATGAGAGAAGGGGAGTTGATACCCTCGCCAAGGTTTGTACTAGTTTAAACGAGTCTCAAAATACAAGTTCCTGATTCACCTGATTTCTTAGTTTTCTGAGAAGTATTTGATGAAACAGATAAGGTAAAGGTGGTAAGAGGAATACCTGGTTTGAGATGGTTGAAGGTCATATGCGCGCGTATCTGAATTCCAAATCAAAGTGATTGTGAGACCTTCCTTTTGGCTAGGAGGAACTACCTGTATAAGAATCAAAACAAGACCACCAAAGAGAGTTAAATGATATATGCAGTGGACTGCCTAGCATGTGCTAGATCCTGGAAGTGTGATACTTCCTAGATGGCTGTCAACCCACTGTTTAAAACAATTCAATGCTGAAATAAAGTAAATATTGTCCTACTGTAGTTTAATATGATTTAGGCATCTCATACAAATGCAATAGGCTAGATCTAATCTAACAGGCTAGGCTAGAAGGAGATCCAGAGGTCAAATAGGTTGGTTATAGGTGAATCTGAGCTAACAAGCTAGGTTAGATATAGATCTGAAGGTCAAATAGGTGTTTAGGTAGGTATAGGCCAGGAACAGGTTGTAATTCTGGTAGAGATCAGGTGACATAGAGACCGACCATGGTTTTATAAAACCAATGACGGTTGGAATGTAACCGGCGACGGTTAGGGAGAACCAACGGTAGTTAGGTCGGGGGCTGGTGGACTCACACAGTCTGGGTTTTAAAGGTTTTTAGGCAAGAATGAAGTTAGTAGAAGGTGTTGGGTGATCACAGAGGAGGTATAGGTATGTTGCGAAGGTTTGGGGTTGGTGAGGTAGTCAAGTAGGTGGTTGGGCAAAGTATTACAATGGTTGGGTAAGGAGGGTGGCTGAAACTGGATAGGAGGAATGAAGAAATGGTAAAAGGGATAAGATCCTTTGTCAGGAGTAATACCGATGTTAATAAAAAAATTGAAATAGATGAGAGGGAAACACTTAATTTCTTGTGAGCTACTGATCTGAAGCCCAGTGGAAGAATGGTGGTGTTGGAAGGTGTTGGGAAGAGGCTTCACTGTTGTCCCAGTGAACCTGGTTGTCTTGGTTGATCACAAATTAATCCTTGATTTGCTGTTGCGTCTAAAAAGATCGAATTCGCGGTAAGGAAATCTAATGTGAAAGGTTCAACGATGAACAACCAACAATCAACAACTAACCCATATTAAAAAGTTGTAGATGGGTCTAAATAGGCCATTTGGTCCATCCTGATATAACCGGCATCGGTTTAGGGGAACCGACATCAGTTTAGGGTAAACCGACGTCGGTTTGGGTGAGATATCTCAGGTTGTTCAAAAGTTTCCTAGGAAGTTGTTCTGCCATTTGATAAGGGTCTCTTCTTTTCTCGGGGTGAAAACTGACCTTAGGAGGCTTTTAATGTGAGGTGAGGGGATGGGTGTAATGTTAGGTTTTATTTAGGACATTGGTTTAGGGTTTAGGTTAATGGGTCAAATGATGGGGGTGGTTAGGTGAAGTGTATTTAATAAAGGCAATTTTATTAAATAGGTGTGTGAGGGTAGTGAATTAATTTAATGTGAATAATTAAATTAATGTGTGTGTGGATGAAAGGTCATTAACTTAATTAAAATAATTAAATTAATATATATGGAGGTAAATGGCATTAATTTAATTAAAGTAATTAAATTAAAATGTGTGGGGTGCAGGAGGTAGGTGATAAGGTGTTGAGGATGAGGAAGTGATTATAGGGCTGTGGTAGGGGTCCAAGGTGATTACGACACGATTTTGGTGTCTACATTTTTCCCCTTCTTGTTGCGTAGCTTGTATTGGTAAGTGACGTGAACAAGAATAGAGTGTGGTTGCCCCAAGTGGGAATGAGGGTGATCCCCCTCAAACCAGGAACTGATGAGGTGACAGGGTGAATCGGTGAGTGGTTTGATAAAAGTGGATGTGAAGAAGAATGATGAGAAATAAGGAATGGGGTAAAGGGAAAATCAAGCATATAGGTAAATGGGTAAATGGGCCAAGGTCAAAGGTAGTGGTAGTTGAATGCACGCACATGTATAAACTATGACACGGTACCAGGTTGAAGAGCTTGCAAACTCTACATTGTCTAAGGTTGATAGGTTTATCCAAACAAGGTTGAAGTGATTCCGGTATCCAAGGTATAAGATAAGGTCAGGAAGCACAACATAGGTTAGGTGCAGGAACATTTAGGTATTGTTCGGTACACCAAAGGTAGGGTCAGGATAAATGGTCACAGCAATAGGCAAGGTAAGGTCATTAGGTCAATCAACACAGGTAACAGTGCCACAAGGTATAGAAAACACAAGAGGTTAAAGGTCACAAACAAGTTTTTGGGTCCAGGTAGATAGGTCATAACACGAGTAAGGCCGAGGTAGAGGTAAAATAAGGAGATGCCAATCAGTGAACAAGGTGAGGTTAAAGAAGGTGGAGGGCTAGAGGGGAAGGTAAAGGGGTCCATGTAGGTGTAAGGGAGGTAAAAGAAAAATGAGGTAAGGAAAATGAGGTCAATGTGAGAGCAATGAGTAGGCAGGGTAACCGACAGTGGTCAGTATGCACTGATGACGGTGGAGAGGAACCGACGGTGGTTGGCTAGGGCAGAAGACCGGCAGCGGTCAAGGGTTAACCGATGTCGGTTGAGTCAGGATTGAATCAGGTTGGTTTAGGCATGGATTGAGTCAGGTTATAGGCATGGTTGAGTCAAGTGATAGGCATGGATCGAGTCAGGTGATAGGCATGGATCGAGTCAGGTGATAGGCATGGATTGAGTCAGGTTATAGGCATGGATCGAGTCAGGTGATAGGCATGGGTCAAGTCAGGTTATAGGCATGGTTGAGTCAGGTTACAGGCATGGTTGAGTCAGGTTGGTTTAGGCATGGATCGAGTCAGGTTAGTTTAGGCATGGATGTTCATTTCGGTATTTTGATAACAAATGGTAATGTAAATGCATGAGATGGTGTAAAATGTGGAAAATGCTGGTTATGTATGAAAATGTGAAATAATATAAGTGGTAAAAGTTATGTGGTATATGGTTTAGATGTCGAGGTTTTTGATATGAACAAGAAATCAGGTAAAGGTGGGAAAAAATGGTTAGGGTAAAGAGTGGCCAAGCTAACCTTCCAGGGCCCCATGCCCTAGAAGTGCTACCTACATAGTCCCAGTGAAAAGGGACCTCAGACTGATGTAGTTCTCCCATAAGCTAGGGAAGAATATGAGAAGATAGAAGAATAGGTAGTGAGGTTGATAGTTAGGTTGGATTCGAGGTCATAGGTATGATTAGGTCAAGGTGGAATATAGGTAAATAGGTATGGGTGATTTTAGGTCAATAGGTAGTGTTGATTCTAGGCCATGGGTATGATTAGGTCAAGGTCGATTAGGTTAAGTGGAATATAGGTAGATAGGTAAAGGTGATTTTAGGTCGATAGGTAGTGTTGATTCCAGGCCATGGATATGATTAGGTCAAGGTAACTTAGGTTAGGTGGAATAGAGGTAGATAGGTATGGGTGATTTTAGGTCGATAGAGGTGTGAGAAGAAAACCCCAAAAGACAGGTGTCGAGGGTCTAGTCCTATATAGGAAGATCAAAAGGTAATGAAGAAGAGAAAAGATAGGAGGGGGCAAGAGAGCCACCCGATTGGCAAGGATCATAACGTATGAAACACATCTACATATAGGCTAGTGAACGTAAGACCCTAAAGAAATTGCATGATTGATTACTCTAAAGGTGAAGAATAGTCACAGAATCACCAAATGTATAGGTTCAGAAGGTCCCTTGAGGTAGTATGAGGTGAAAAGACAACGGGTAAGGAGGTGAAGGTAAGTGGGTCATAAAATGGGAGGAAAAATGCCTTGGGCAACAGAGCCAAGATCACAATAGGCAAGTCCATGACGAAAAATGTTACTTTTCCTTTTCTTTTCTTTTTTGACTTTTTAGATAGACTGATCAATGCGGGAAGTCTATACGGGATGAGTATATGTCTCCTTGAGGTCTTCGCGAAGCTGATCGATGTGGGAAGCTTCTGAATTTTGAGTTTTGAGAAAAATAGTCCTCTTTTTGGAAAGACTATGTAGAGAGTTGTGAGCTTTTTATAGCTATCCTTCGAGGGAGCAGTCTACTTATAGTGACAATTGAAGGTGGAAGATGTCCTTTTGAGGGATTCATCTTTTATATTGGAAGTTTGACTCAAGGAGTTGATCCCTTATATTGGAAGATGTCCTTCTGAGGGATTCATCTTTTTTTTTTTTTTTTTTTGGCTTTTAAGTCATGGATGAGACTATAACGAAGCATTTGGTTCTTGTTGAGAAGGCAAGGGTGAATGACCATGGGATCTCATCTAAAAGAAGATGAAAAGTATCCATGAGAATCATGCCATGTGCAGAGCCGTGGTGCACATATTTAAGATAAGGAAAAAGGGTGACGGGTAATCACATGATTCTTGTTTAGTCATTGGAGATGAGGTGTGGAAAAGAAAAAGGTAAATGGTGCTCAAGGGATGAGCATGAACTAGATAAATAGTGATGTAGGACTAGAAGTCAACAATAGAATGGTTGAAGATGCAAGGCATTGAGGGGCTCAGGTTTGGGCTTACCATTAAGTGAAGACAAGCGATAAGCACCTGATCCATAGTCATGGGTCACGATGTATGGTCCAAGCCAATTAGGAGCAAATTTTCCCCGTTTTCTTTTCTCTGCTTTGGTTACGTGTTGATTTTCCTTGAGGATGAGGTCACCGAACTTGAAAGTGTGTTCATGGAAACGTTTTTCATAGGCATGCTTAATGTAATTTTGGTAGACTTGAAGATGGTTGAGGGCATGAAGACGACGTTCATCTAATAATTCAAGTTGTGTTAAACGGTCTTGGCAACAACCATCATCAGTGAGCATATCTTGAAGGGAGATACGGAGAGACGAGATCTAGACTTCGAGAGGAAAAACAACCTCGGTACTATAGACCAGAGAAAATGGGGTAGCACTAGTGGAAGTACGAATACTAGTACGGTATGCCCAAAGAGAGAAAGGAATGTGTGTATGCCAATCCTTCCCAGTATCATTAACCACTTTCATGAGAATTTTGTTCAGGGTTTTGTTGGTGGATTCAGCTTGGCCATTTGTTTGTGGGTAATATGGCGAGGAGAAGCTTAGCTGGATGCCGAAGGCGTCACAAAGTTTCTGTAGAGTTTTGTTTTTGAATTGTTTTCCATTATCAGTGATAAGGCGATGTGGAACACCGAAGCGACAAATAATGTGATGATTGATGAACTCACATATTTTCTCAACTTTAGTAGAGATGAGGGGTATGGCTTCAACCCATTTGGTGTAATATTTTGTAGCGGTGATGATCCATTGATGTCTTAGGGAAGAGTGAGGATTGATCTCTCCGACAAGATCCAAACCCCATTGAGAGAAGGGCCAAAGGTCACGAGCGACCTGTAAGGCATGACTAGGTGTGTGATGGAGGTTGGCATGTTGTTGGCATTTTACACAATGGTTAACGTAGTCACAACAATCATGATTGAGGGTCAGCCAGTAATAGCCTAGGTGAAGAATGCGTTTAGCAACAGTAAGGCCACTTAAGTGACCTCCACATATGCCATCGTGAAATTCCTTAATGGTATAGGGGATTTCAGAGCTGGTGAGGCATCGTAAGAGAATGCCATCAAAGCCACGTTTATAGAGAAGGCCTCCCATGATGACATAATGAGAGGCCCTTTTGAGAAAGGCACATTGTCCATTACGTGTGAGGTCAGGAGGCAATATAGAAAGGGAAAGGTAGTCTGCAAGCTGCTTATACCAAGGTCTTGTGTGTTTAGTGAGGCCGTTCGGATGAGGCTAACACCACAAGATTTATAATATGGTCTCGGTATGTGTTTTATGGTAACAAAGATTTCTGAGTCGGCAGGTGAAGCAGGTATTTGGGAATCAAGGTAGGCCATGGTATCCGCAAATTTATTGGTGGATCGTGGAATAGTTTGAATTTTATAGCAATCAAAGGTAGTCAACATGATGCCAATGTAACGTTTGTACTCTTGAAGTATTTCATTATGACACTGATAAACACCATTGACTTGGTTTACTACCAGTTGAGAATCACCAAAGATATTAAAGGATCTAACATCTAAGGCATAGGCAGTCATGAGACCCAATATGAGTGCTTTGTATTCGGTGATATTGTTAGTGCACTTGAAGTCAAGTTTTAATGATAAAGGCATGGGTTCACCATCAAGAGGAATGAGGATAATACCTGCACCACCCCCACGCTGACATTTGGAACCATCGAAGAATAAGGTCATTTGGTAAGGGTCATCATCCAAAGAGGTTAGCAATGGAGTCGTCAGGGAAATCAAAATTCGAAGGTTAACTCCCAGAAAGAGGTGCATCAGTGAGCTAGTCAGCAATCGCCTGGCCCTTCATAGAGTTTTGGTGGATGAATTCTAGGTCTAGGTCAGCAAGGAGCATGAGCCAACATGTGGAATGTTGATTTTGGTAAGGTTTAGTGTACATGAAGTGTAAGGGGTCAGTGTTGGTCACAACATAGGTTTTTTGGTTGAGTAGGTAATGACGAAGTTTGGTGGCAACAAAAACTAAGGCTAAGCAAAGTTTTTTAGGGTGCGTGTATCAAGTTTCGTAGTCCATAAGGGTACGGCTTATATAATAAACCACCTGCTCCCTATGTTGTTCATCACGATGAGCGAGCATAGCCCCTAAGGATTGATTGATAGCAGAGATGTATAGGTAGAAGGGTTTGTCATCTTTAGGTGGAATGAGTACGGGTGGTTGGAGAAGGTATTTTTTTAAGGCCTCGAAAGCATTGTGGCAGTTATCATCCCATTTAAAAGAGATATGTTTTTTGAGAAGGTGATGAAATGGTTGACAACGGTCAGATAATTGTGAAATGAAATGGTGAATGGACTACAATTTACCTTGCAGGCTACGAAGTTGTTTAAGGTTAGTGGGTGAAGGCATTTCCAAAATGGCCTTGACTTTAGCAGGGTCAACTTCTATACCACGTAAGGAAATGATAAATCCCATGAGCTTTCCTGAGAGAACCGTGAAGACGCACTTTTTAGGCTAAAGGTAGACGTAATATTTAATGAGGTAGTCAAAGATGGTTTCGAGGACTGTGAGGTGCTCAGTGCGACGTTTAGATTTGGCCAAGAGATCATCCACGTAATCTTCCAATATGCGATGCATGATATCATTGAAGATGTATGTCATAGCCCGCTGATAGGTGGCACCAGCATTTTTAAGGCCAAAAGGCATGACTCGATAGCAGAAGGTCCCCCAAGGGGTAATGAATGTGGTTTTGTGTTGATCCTCTGGAGCGAGAAAGATTTGGTTATAACCTGAGAAACCATCCATAAGTGATAGCATCTCATGGCCAGTGGTAAGGTCAACCAACTGGTCAATACTAGGAAGAGGAAAATCATCTTTTGGGCAGGCAAGGTTGAGATCACAGAAATCGATGCAAATGCAAAGTCCCCCTATCACCTTAGTGACAGGGACGATGTTAGAAATCCATTGGGGGTAATCGATGGGTAAGATGAAGGAAACTGAGAGAAGGCGTTGAAGTTCTTCTTTGACAAGAAGAGCAATGTGAGGGTGCATTTTCCTCAACTTTTGTTTTATGGGTTTGGCATCAGGAATGGTTACAATATTTTGGACCATGATAGTGGGATCAATGCCAGGCATGTCAGCATAGGACCAAATGAAAGCATGGCTATGATTTTTAAGAAAATAAGTGAGGGCTTCTTGTTCAGCAGCATCCAGAGATTGGCCAATCTTGAGAATGTGAGGGTCGTCCTAAGTGTGGATGTTGACTTCGATAGTCGATTCATTCAACATTGTTTGCGTCTCAGAAGGTAATGAATGGTGAATATAAGAGTCTTCAGCACCAAGGTAGGTGAGTATGGACTCATCATCCTGACATTGAATGACATTAATAGAAGGAGTATCGTCCCCTATCATATCAGGATACAAGAAAGGAAGAGAGGAAGGAGCCTCGCCATCGCGGTGATAGGTTAGAGGCCCCAAGGAAATGGTATTTATGGAAAAAAAGGTAGGAGGGATAGATTTAGGATCCATCGACTCCATTGGTGAAGGTGGTGAAGGTGGGGTAGGTGAAGAAGGTGGAGAGGGGTCAATGTCTTCAATGAGTTCAATATGGGGCTTTTTGGCAGGTAGTTTGGTAAAACTGATTCCACTATGATCATTGTGTTTACGTGTGGTACATGAAATAACGGTGTGACGACCTTGTTCATAAAGGCCAAAGCCAAAACCCTTCTAGGCACAACGGTGTAGGAAAGTGTGAGCAAAGCGGCGGTTGGTAAGTGACTGAAGGTCAGCCAAAAAGGGTCAGGTTTGTGATGGTGGTTTAGGTGTGTAAGTGGAAATGTCAAGTACCCCATAGGTAAGATGGGTACGGAGGTGGGGAGGACCATAAAGGAGATGCTCACCTATGCGGTGATCATAGTGAGGATGTTGGTGAAGGTTTCCATACTCTTGTGGAGTAAGGAATGTATTGACATTGTACAGGCGATACTCCCCCATAGTGAGGCATTGAAAAACACCTTCCAAGGGATCAGTGGTTGATATATTGGTGGCTAGAATGGAGGAAGCATTAGAAGTTAGATCGGTGGAGGTGTCGGTTAGTTGGGAAGCTGATGTGTGACTAGTAGAAGCAATAACAGCTATGGGAATAGAATATTTGGGTGAAGGTGAGGTGGGAACAACACTGGTGGATGGGGTCGTGTGTGAAGAAGATGTAGGCAGGGAGGTAGACGCCTTAATAGGTACAAGGACATCATTGGGCTGGTAAAGCATGTTACAGGTTTTGAAAGGTGATGGGTCAGCTGGAATGGTATAGGAACGTCCTTCATGTTCAAACTTTACACATCGGTGCAAAGTAGAAGGAACACAACCCATGGCACAAATCTAGGGTCTACCGAGAAACAAATTGTATTGAAACTCCCCTTCCAACTCGTAGAACAACTCAGGAATAGTACGGGGACCCACATGAATGTGGAGGATGATAGTGTTGAGTGTAGAGGTAATAACATCATTGAATGAATGCAACATGACTGGATGTTTATGCATGCAGTTGTTAGGTATGCACATTTGTTCAAATGCATGAGAGGAGATGATGTTAATGCTAGCGCCCCCATCAATCATAACACATCGTACGCGTATATTATCGATATGGATGGAGATGAAAAGTGTAGGATCTGGGTCATCGGTTTGGTGGGGGACAATTTCATCATTCGAGAAACTAAGGATAAAAACTTGGTGAAAAGGTGGAGGTGATGAGGTAGATGGAAATTTGGTGAGAGAAGCAACATGATGAGGTGTGATAATAGATGCTACAGGTGTGGGGTCATTAGGTAAAACCTCAATAGATTGAAGGACCTCCATGAGAGCTTGACGATGTGACTCTGAGGTTTGGATGAGGTCATATAAGGACATTTTAAGGGGAGATTGGTGTAATTGTTTGAGCATGGTGCGATGTGTGATGCCATTAGAAATGGGGTATGTGGGGCCACAGATAGTTATTTTAGGTATGGGTGTAGATGGTATGTTGGGTATAGGATTGGTTGGTGGGTCAGTTTCCTTTTCTTTTCCCCTTCTGCACATGTGTAGTGATGTGTACCATGTTGATTTGAGGGAAGTTTGAAAATGGAGAAGGTGTAGGGTAAGTGGTATAACGACATGATGGGCAAAAACCTACTGGAGGAGAAAATCCTTGTGAGGTGAGTTGGGCACAATGACATTTGGGTGGTGGCGTGGCAAGTTCTCTGATGTGAACCATGTTAATTTCAAATTTTGAAGGTGGCTCTATGAGTTGTGAGGGTGGAGGTTGTGGTATAGGTGTAGGAGGAAGATGTGAAGAAGGTGGTGAGGGTGAAATAGGTTCATCATCCAGGAGGTCATCGTCATCAAAATTGGGGTCAGAAGGGCATAATTGAATGAGGGCAGCCTTTAGACCCTTATAGTTCTCAACATCATGTCCTGGTACATGATGGTAAGCATAAATTTTAGTATCATCAAACCCTTCCGGTTTAGGTTTAAGAGGGTCATAAGGTCTAAGAGGAGGGAGAGTGATAGCAGAGCTTTCGAGGAGGTTAGCCAAGATGGTGGCGTATGATCCTACCAGTGGATCACAATGCAAAGTAAAAGTAGGTTTGGTTGGAAGATTGGGTAGTTGTGGTGGTAGATGAGGTGATTTTGTCTTAGATTTGGGTTGTACTTTCTTTTGCGTAGGTACAACAACAGAAAGAGGGGTAAGTTTAACCACCTCTTTGGAAATTAATGGTTTTTTCAATTTTTGGTGCATTTTCTCTGGTAGAGGTGTAGGGGGAGCATGTGATAAAGATGGTAAGGCAGATGGTGGGAGAGGACGAGTGACTCAAGGAGGCAACTGAAGTGCAGTGGTAGGTGTTGGTCGAGGTCAAGAGGGACGTACAGGTGATGTGGAAGAAAATGTCATGGGTAGTGAAGAAGGTATAGAAGGTAATGGTGGTATAAGAGGTAAAGAAGTTATAGATGGTGATGAAGGACGTAAGGTTTGCCTAGGTAGAGTTGCAGGCTGTGGTGAAAAGGTCAAGGGAATTTTAGGTTTACCCCTGGAGAGAATAGATTTTGTTAAGGTAGAGGGGTGAGGTCCCAAGATGGATGGTAAGGGTGAAGGTGATAAAGGTTGAGTTGGTGAGGTCGGTGCATGCGGATTAGAAGGTTGGGTTTTTCGTTTAGGTTGAGGGATTGGTTCAATAGGTATATGGGAAGATGTAGTTAAGTGTATCCTAATAGGAGGATGTGCAAGGTTTGATGCGGGTGTGACCCATAGAACACAAGTAGGTTTATATACAAGAGATGGTGTTGGAACATGTCGACTAGTAGGTAGAGAGGTGAGTATAGATGAGGATGATGTAGTAGAAGATGTATCGAGAGTTATGTTCATGTGTGGTTTGGGGTGTTGAAACTTCTTCAGATAAATGGTAGAGGTGTCAGTGGAAAATGACTGCATTTGGGTCAAGATTGGGAGTAAGAGACGCCCCGAAAGTAAAGCCCTATCAACATAGTCTAGGCGGTCGGCCAAACGTGAGAACGACACTGTGGTAGATGAGGTAGATGTGGAATGAGTGGGTATTCCCATAAAATGTGTCCAAGAAACAGGGAATTCACTGGCTTCAACCTCTATAGGTAAGAGAGCTGAAAGTAGGTCTGTATGATCTTAGGTAGCTATTGGAGAATGGTCACCAAGTGGTAACGACAAATCTATTGGGTCCTGAATAGGTGGAGAAGATGATGGGTACTCCTATGTGGGTGGAGGAGGTACAATTGGTAGCGACTCACTAGGTAGGGAAGATGTAGGGGAAATGATATCGGTGCTAACGAGAGACTCCTCCACAGGTGTACGGGGAGGTGAAGGGATTTCCTCTATGGGTAGAGGAACAGATAAAGTAGGTTCCTATGTGGGTAGAGGATTTTGGGCTAGGATTTCCTTGATAGAGGGGATAGGAGATATTTGGGAAATAGGTGGTAAGTCGGTAAAGATAACATGTAGCTCATGTGTATTACTTTTGTTGTGTGAGGCATTACTAGTTTGATCATTAGATGGGGAATGTTTAGGGAATGGTTTCTTGAAAATATGAAGGTCTTAATTGGTAGGTTTATTAGGGTTATCCAAAATTAACTCACCACTTTCGAGCATTCCCTGAACAATGTTTTTAAAGGTGATACAATTGCTGTGACTGTGACCATTTACACGGTGATAGTTACAGTAGTCATTTTCCTTGTACCAACCTGGTATGGGGTGAGAGGGGTCAAAACCAGTATGTGGTTTGATAGGAGGAAGGTTGATAACATTAGATTTAATAAGCTTTTCTACTTGAATAGATGAATATGGTTCCCCAATTGAGGTGTATTTCTTTTGTTCGCGTCTGAATTGGAAGGTTTGAACTGGTGACATATTGGATGAAGGTTTAGCATGATTGGATGGATGAGTGGGGCAAGCCTTAAGTACCACTACATTGGCATTTCCCTTGGCTTTGGAATAACTCATCTGAGGTTTTGAGGAAGAGGAAGTATCATGTTATTTAAACGAAGAGTTTTTGTTTCGTAATTGTATCTTCTTCTCTTTGATGGCACGAATTTAGAGCTTACGTGCCATGGTGAAAGCCTCATCAAATGTGTGGAAGGTTTGCACCTACAAGGTAGGTGAGATATGTCTAGCACAGGGTCATGTGAAGAGCTCTATGAGTTCAGTTTGTGGTAATTGGAAAGTGAGTTGGTTGATTACACTACGCCAACGAGCGACAAAATTTGTGATAGATTCATCGTCATATTGATGTGTGGAATAAAGATCGGTCATGGTAACCTTCTTGATGACGTTAATCGAAAAATGATCCAAGAAGGCTTGGGCTATTTGGTTGAATGAGAAGATGGAATGTCTATGTAATCCACTATACCAGTCCAATGCTGGACCAGTTAGGGACATGGGATAGGTTCGCAAAAGCAGAGCATCATCATGGGCAATTAAGTAACACCCATGTTTGAAAGATCAAAAATGCTACTGTGGGTCTTCCTTACTATTAAAGTGGTTAAACTTAGGCATCTCCTAGTGTATGGGATATGGGCGAATGGGAATGGATGGATGAATAGGCTCATTACAAATCTCGTCATAGGTGAGAGAATTATGGGTGCCGGAAAAAGATGCTTCTAATGTTTGCATCTTTTCCATCATTAACTTGATAAAGTTATTGTTAGGTTGTGAAGATTGGGTACCCCTCGGAGTGAAAGGAGGTTGTTGTTGGATATATGAAGAATACGATATTCCAGAGTATGATGGTGTCAAATAAGTAGGTAGGAATTGAGAGACAGACATAGAGGGTATATACCCGGACTGAATGACTGATGAAATAGGAGGTGGCTGGTAGTAGGTATGTGAGGGTGGGACACTCGTAGTGACCCTAGTAGAGATGGGAGGTAAAGATTGGGAAATAGAAAGGACAACATTTTTAAATGGGGTAGAGGTTACTGAAACCAAGGGTGGTAGCATTACGGCTGGTATATATGAGACAATAGGTGTGGAGGATGCTATCTATTGGGTGGTGGATGAAGGTATGGTGGAGACTGTGGGTGCTATAGAGGTAGCAGATGTGGCGGTCAAAGCTGGCGTGGGACCTAGCTGTGACACAACTAGGGATAAAATGGGTGAGGTCACCGTGGTAGGAGGTGGAGCTGAGGCGAAAGCAATCATTACGGATGGAGATAAGGATACAAGCATGCCATAGATCAATTGACCCGAGGCATCTCGAGTGGAGGCATGGGTGAGGTAGTGGCTCAAAGCAGTGGGATTCTAATCTAGGAGTCGTGTGAACTCCATGTCGCCTGTAGGAATGGTGATAGGTTGATTAGGATCCATGGATGATGAGATGGAAGGTGGCGAAGGACTAGGTGATGAAGGCCTAGGTAGGAGTGGTAGTCGACTAGTGTGAAATATGAGGGTGTTTTCCTGGCTATGGGTTAACACCATGTGGATAGGAATTGGTTTTGGCAAGACTGTGTTATGCTTGAATGGCTCATAACACAACAGAACTAAAAAAACAGTCGATGGTGAATGAATTAGGTCAGCTGGTGAGCTATAAAATAGCTCAGGGTGACTGACGTCGGTTTAGGTAAACTGATGTCGGTTAGGTTTAATTGGTGCCGGTTACTGTGAAAACTAATAGTCTATTAAATGATGGTCCTAGACTGACAATTTTTGCATAGGATGAGACGTAAGGTGACCGTGATTGAAGTAATAACAATATGAAAGGTGATAGGAACCTTTTACAGCTCAGAAAGTGAAATAGGTGTCTTTTGGATAGGTATCCAAAAAGACTTCAGACTGACGCTAGTTGGGTTAAACTGATGCCAGTTAAAGGTAACCATAGCTGGTTACTATGACATTAAAACAAATAATAAGAAAAGTGGTTGTAATTTAAAATTCTGATGTTGAATCAAACCCAGAAGCCTGAGAATGATGTAGATGTGGTCTAGGCACACTCAAACGAAGTCAGAATACACCGACTATGATTGGGAGTGTGTAAGGAAAGACAAAAAGAATGATCAAAAGCTCTCACCTCAAAATGCAAATCAAGTAGAAAACTAAGAAAGAACGTTCCTAGAGTGCCTATTCTATTACATTTGTTCAACTTATGCTATTTGTATGGACTGACTGTTATGAATAGAACAATAAATTTTTTTGGTGAGGAAGGCTTCCTACGAAGAGAGAATTCTAGAGGGTGAGGTTTTAGGAATGTTATGGTGGGGATGGGCCTTGCTCCGAAGTATGAATCGACAAAGCAGCAAGATGGGCGCCCATTGTACCGTGATTGTGTGATCACCTACAGCTTCTTCTAGGTAGGATGTTGTTTAAGAATGTATGTATTTTGAATTTTTGTGTAGTTTGGTAAGACTCAGAGAAAGAGAAAAGGATAGAATTGCTTTTCTATGATTCGTTTGTCAACCATTAGCTGGTCATGACTTCCAGCATATAGGTTGCCCTCAATTAATGTGAGCTAATGAGTTAAATCAAAATGTAATGCACTTCTTTTAAACCCAAATTGAAAGTATGATATTCGATGACAACAATAGATGAATAGGAAGAGGGATGCTCTTTCACTAAAATGCAGAAAGCAAGACTAAGAAGGTTCTTTTTAAATACATCAAAAGGAATGTGTTTTTCAGAGCAAATAGAAAGAAGAGAATATTACTAAGGAGAAGGTATTAATGTGAATGCTATTAGAAGGGAAACAAACACACACAATTTTTCACCTAGGAATGAAGAAAGATTCAAGGAACCGCGAATGTGTCCCATCGGTTGTGCCAAAATGTTTCACCTGATTTCTTTGTTTTCTGAGAAGTATTTGACGAAACAAATAAGGTAAAGGCGGTAAGAGGAATACCTGGTATGAGATGGTTGAAGTTCGTATGCGTGCGTATCTGAATTCTGAATCAAAGTGATTGTGAGACCTTCCTTTTGGCTAGGAGGAACTACCTGTATAAGAATCAAAACAAGACCACCAAAGAGAGTTAAACGATATATGTAATGGACTACCTAGCATGTGTTAGATCCTGGAAGTGTGATACTTCCTAGATGGTTGTCAACCCAGTGTTTAAAATAATTCAATGATGAAATAAAGTAAATATTTTCCTACTGTAGTTTAATATGATTTAGGCATCTCATACAAACGCAATAGGCTATATCTAATCTAACATGATAGGCTAGAAGGAGATCCAGAGGTCAAATAGGTTGGTTATGGGTGAATCTGAGCTAACAGGCTAGGTTAGATACAGATTTGAAGGTCAAATAGGTGTTCAGGTATGTATATGCCAGGAACAGGTTGTAATTCTAGAAGAGATCAGGTGACATAGAGATTGACCACGGTTTTATAAAATCGATGATGGTTGGAATGTAACTGGCGATGCTTAGGGAGAACCAACGATAGTTAGGTAGGGGGCTGGTGGACTCACACAGTCTGGGTTTTATAGGTTTTTAGGCAAGAATGAAGTTAGTAGAAGGTGTTGGGTGATCACAGAGGAGGTATATGTATGTTGCGAAGGTCTAGGGTTGGTGAGGCAGTCAATTAGGTGGTTGGGAAAGGTATTACAATGGTTGGGCAAGGAGGGTGGCTGAAACTGGATAGGAGGAATGAAGAAACAGTAAAAGGGATAAGATCCTTTATCAGGAGTAATACCGATGTTAATAAATAAACTGAAATAGATGAGAGGGAAACACTTACTTTCTGGTGAGCTATTGATCTGAAGCCTAGTGGAAGAATGGCAGTGTTGGGAAGAGGCTTCACTGTTGTCCCAGTGAACCTGGTTGTCTTGGTTGATCACAAATTAATCCTTGCTTTGTTGTTGCGTCTAAAAAGATCAAATTTGCGGTAAGGAAATCCAATGCCGAAGGTTCAATGATGAACAACCAACAATCAACAACCAACCCGTATTACAAAGTTGTAAATGGGTCTAAATAAGCCATTTGGTCCATCCCGGTCTAACCAGCGTCAGTTTAGGGGAACCAACATCAGTTTAGGGTAAACCGACGTCGGTTTGGGTGAGATATCTTGGGTTGTTCAAAAGTTTCCTAGGAAGTTGTTCCGCCATTTGATAAGGGTCTCTTCTTTTCTCAGGGTGAAAACCGACCTTAGGAGGCTTTTAATGTGAGGTCAGGGGATGGGTGTAATGTTAGGTTTTATTTAGGAGATTGGATTAGGGTTTGGGTTAATGGGTCAAATGATGGGGGTGGTTAGGTGAAGTGTATTTAATAAAGACAATTTTATTAAATACGTGTGTGAGGGTAGTGAATTAATTTAATGTGAATAATTAAATTAATGTGTGTGTGGATGAAAGTTCATTAACTTAATTAAAATAATTAAATTAATATATATGGAGATAAATGGCATTAATTTAATTAAATTAATTAAATTAAAATGTGTGGGGTGCAAGAGGTATGTGATAAGGTGTTGAGGATGAGGAAGTGATTATAGGGCTGCGGTAGGGGTCCAAGGTAATTACGACACGATTTCGGTGTCTACACTTCCAGTTATTCGACCATTTGGTGAGAGATTACAAAAATAGAGCAATATACTACTTCCAATTATCAGGAACGTTAGGGATCCACTGAATTGAAGAGCACAATGGTTAGAAATATAAGACATGAATTGCACAAAGGCAAGACTAAGAACCCACATACAAATTTAGAAGTTATAAACAATAATGAGATAAAATGCAAAAAGACAAGAACGACTCCAAATCAAATCAATTCTCCATATTAGAATGATGCAAGTGGTGTACATATGGGAGGTAAATGTGCAACATCCTTTTAGAATAATTGAAACCTCCACCTAGAATAACGGTCATCTCCATACCTAAAATAGTCAGTCAACAGAGAACTTGTCAAGAGTAGTAACTACCATCAGCTAAAATAGTGTGGTTAAGTGTACAACTAAGTAAGGATATCCAATTAGTGTAGGAAATCTCCAAGTAAATAAACAAATAAAAATAAAATGAATATCCTTCACTAACACCCACAATAAGCACAACTTAGGTGGGCAATAAAAAAAAGTGGGTCTTGACAACAAGGTCTGATGATGTACGCGCGTACAATGTAAACATCTCATAAAGTGGAAAAAAGGAGAAAACCCACTCGTCTCCCTATTAGTGTAGTTATATTGTTACAAACTATATTCCATATTTTTGCTATTTGTTTACAACCTCCCTAGTTTCCTGGACCTTCCACCTTATTATGATTTTGTCCATATTGTATAAATTATTCCCATCAAGTTCAATGAAATGCATTGTAGAGCTTTGCTTCTCTCCAAAAATCTGGTATCAGAGCCATTCTTTTCTCTTCGAGCCTATGTGCAAGAGAAAATCTAGAGGTGAGAGAAAATAGTGATTCCTAGTAGCGGAGGAAGAACTCTGTGGTGCGACCAGTTTTTGTAGACTTTATTTCCAACGTGGAAAGCCTCTTTCAGCATGCAAAACAATGTAGCAATAGATTTGTTTAGTAAAAAAAGAAAAGGAGCATGATCTTTGGCTGGACGTGGTTTGATGCGATCTGTTTTGGATGTGATCCACCAAACGTGGCCTGCGTAGTCTCCCTAGCACTTTGTTTTTACTATCATTTATTTTTCTTTATTGTTTAGGTTAGACGTACGTGGAAAAGTTAAAGGAGGTCGGCCTGTTCTCTTTCCCCCTAGACGTGGTTGCACCAGTAATTTGTTTCTCTTTGCTAACATTTCCAGACTTGTGCGTGGCTGACAGACATTGGAAACTTCAATTGTTTCTTTTTTCCTTCTATTTAACCTCTTGTGTTTTTAGATTTGGTATATTTCAACCTGCAAAAAATATTATAGACAAGATCTCTACGTAGTGGTCTACATTAGCAAGGAAATCCATAATTTGAAGGAGGAAATAATTAAAAAAGATCCTGCTCCTAAGTGAAAACAAAAGACTCAGTTGTTGTACAAAGCCTAGAAAATTGCAGGCGTGAAGAGAAGATTCATAGTTGATTACGAGCATTGAAAGAGCCTCAAATGAGATGAATTGCGTCCCCCATACCTTCGCTGTATCTCAATCATGAGAGAAAGCGGAGGGACTGCCGGAATCCAACAAGAAGACTCGCAAGCTGTAGAACATTGTTTACACGGTCAAGAAAGATTCGGGTTCTACTTTTCCTTCCTTAACAAGCTTCACAACACTGGAAACCTTGTATTCGACGAACTGGTTTTAAAAGGACTCCTAGAATATTTTCTATTTGACATTAACTGCCAAGGAAAGAGAATTTGACAAGATCTTGAAGTTGGCTAAGAAGCATACTGTGAAGACGAGGAATAACGCCCAAAAAATACGGTGACCTTCTATTAGCATGTGAGTATCGAACACATCTCAGAGGCCGATTCTCTCAACAGTGAGTGAAGACTTGTAATAATTCTTTGAAACTAATAAAATTTTATTTATTTTTTATTACAATGTCTAATCCGAAGTTGCTTTTATCCGATGCACAATTACTCAAAGGCCCAAATTATGCGGCTTGGAAAACAAAGGTGTACTGCATCCTTCAGTATGAGGGATTATGGGGCATCGTCATAGGGTCCATGATAGTTCCTACTAACCCGAAGCTAATAAAATGTGAGATAACTAGTGCCAAAGCACTGATGCTTATTATGTTGAGTATCAAAAATGATGTGTAACTGCATGTTTGAGATGTAGAGAAACCAAACAAATCCAGGGATAAGTTAGAAACCATCTTTGAGGTGAAGAAGCAGACTAAGATTCTCCATATTAAGACGAAAGTGCACACCTTATCTATGGGGTCAGATGAGAAAGTTGAGGAGTTCTTATATTCTTATATTCTAGACCATAATCATTCATGTCGAAGGTTATTTGAGATCATTCTTCACAATATCAACCTGATCTTTTGAACAACCAGTGATAAAAAGATCATTCACATACAAAAAAAGAATGACAATGTAAGAACTCCTCAACTTTCTTAGCTAAGAATGACAATGTAAGTTGAGGAGTTCCAAGTTTATGCAGGAACGGAAAAAATGTCGCTGGACTGCAGCAAAGCGTGTTTTTAGGTATGCTTGAGGTACATTTGATTATGGTCTAGAATATAAGAAGAATGATCAATTATTTTTATAGGGAAATGTCGACTCGGGCCATGCCAGAGCTATTGATGATAGGAAGTAACCTACAAGATATATTTTTCATTTTGGATCTAGACCTATCTAGTGGATAAGCAAGAAGTAGAATGTTGTTTCTACTTCATCTACAGAGGAAGAACATCACACCGCACAAGGCTCGCTGTGTGCAAAGTGATATGATTACGTCACATTTTTAACGACATGCGAATTCCTGAAGAGTAGTCACCTATTCTCTATTATGACAATCAGAGTGTGTTGAAGCTCGTGTAGAATCCAGTTTTTCATGAATAAACAAAGCACATTGAGATCAATTGCCACTTCATTAAGAAGAATGTCTTAAACTACCATATTTAGGTCCACTACTACCCTACAGAAGAACAAGTAGCTGAGATACTCACCAAATATCTTGTAAGGGTGAAATTTGAGCTATTTAGGGCGTACATTTGCAAAAATAATGTAACAAGGGGGGAGTGTTACCTTAGTTATATTGTTACAAACTATATTCCATATTTTTGCTATTTGTTTACAACCTCCATATTTTCCCGAACATTCCACCTGATTATGGTTATAGGGATGTTGTATAAATTCTTCTCATCACTCAATGAAATGCATTACAGAGCTTCTCTTATCTCCAACACTCTCCAAACAAGAGACAAGAAACTAAATTAAGAAAATTAGAGAAGAAGAAGGAGTGTGTCCCGATAAATTTATCTGATGAGGTACCCACATAAAATGATCATCCCCTAGAGTAGAGAGTGAAATAAGTTAGGACAAGAAGGTCCCCTAAGAAGAGTGTCGATGATGTGGTCCTCCATGTAAATACTGAAGAGAATCCACCTTTACTAAACAATGTTCCTACCCTTGGGAAGGACAAAAAAAGTGCACTTAAATTTAGACCATTCCACAAAGGAAGAAGAATCTTGCAGTATTCCGATATCTACATCTAGTCTATAATTGAAAGGTGGCATACATCTAGAAAACGTGTGCACAAAATAAAATGTGAATGTCATTGTAGTATATGTGATAGAGAAAGAAAATTGTAGGGGCGCGATAACCCACACAAATGGATCCACAAGAAGAGGTGGATCATAAAACATCTTTGAAATAGTGGAAGTGACAAATGTGCCAAGGTGGGAACTCCGAGTGAGAGAGATGAATGGGTCATCCAAAATGTGTGATGGATCAATAAGAGCATATTCCTGTAATGAAACACAAGTGGAACATGTAAATAAAAATCTCAAGTTGGGTAGCTACTCATCCCAATGGGTTTGTTCAATGAGAGAATTTTATGAAAATAATGTATAAACATCACAACATGAATTAGGAGGAGAATAATAATGTGAAGAGCTACTTGAAGTTGAAGATGAACTAACACTACACTCAAAGGTAGCAATATGTGTATACAGAATTTCATAAAATAAGAAATCAAGATGCAATGGTTACATCTGTCTCAGAGGAATGTTCTATAATAGAACACTACTATGGAGATTGAATAGAAGCATGAATTTAGATGACAATGAGGTTTGTGGAGGCAACAATAGGGTGAGTTTGATCAATAATAAGATCCTAATATGCGAATAGTCAACAAGGGACTCAAAAGTAGCAATAGATGTAAAAGAAAACCCAATAATGAAAGGGGTGTGAGGAGGGGGAGAATCTATGGGGGCACTACAGTGGTCCAAGGAAGTTTCACTCTCATGTAATGAAACAGGGTTGCCATGAAGCTATCAGATAATGATCTAGGAAGTGAAAGGGAAATTGGTTTTCTCAAAGAAATGCAATATATCTAGATATATGGTAATACTGAGAAGGATAGAAACCTCATCATGTTGGTTAAGCCACTCATCCTTCTGGAGAGGATCATCAACCTCAGGAACTAGACTATAGTATATAGGGGAAATAAATAGGGCATAATGCAATGATTGATAATGCCTACCTTCCAAGATATAAATATCCTAGATTCAAGAATAAAAACAAAATGATGAAACTCTGTAATGGAGATAAACCCCAAAAATTATCCCAAATGGAACTTTATAACTTAGTGCGAAAAGTAAAAATTTCCATAGATTTTTACATGAATTCCCTAGAATGAGGAAATTTATAAAGTAATATGATTACAAAATTAAATGGAACCATCGTAAAGAGTGTGATAAACAATTCTCTTTTGACCAAGATAGAGCTCAAATCTGAGCTACTGGTCAAAATCTATAACAAAAATATTTCCCACAACCAATGGCTTATTTAATTAAAACTTTGCTAACTGATTGAAAAACACTTGAAATGAGGGGAAAGGGTATCATACGTATACTTGTTGGAATTGGAAAAGAATGAAAAATGCAATGGTTTACCTTGTGAGGTGGAATTGGCCTCCTGCCAATCTAGGCCTCACCCTTTGTCTCAATCACGCAAGGATACATGTTTCTAAAAAGCATTTAAAAGCATGAAATGCTAATATTATGAAATAATATAGTTAAATTTTTAGATTTAAAATAATCATTCCACCTTTATCTTGAGTGATGGGGGCTAGAAAGATAAACCGTTAGATTTTGAGGAGCGAATTTAGGTTTAAAAAAACCTAAAATAATTTTATCTTATATGGATTTTTTCTTTAATTAATGTTTTTGTTGCTTGGCACTTCCATGAGGAGAAACATGTTGTTTTAGAGTATACAAGTCTTTAGGATTAAAACCATACTTGGAGAGGATGCTCCAGCTGCAAAAAACACCAATCTGGGTGCCCAATATAGTCAAGAATTCCCAATGCAAGTAAAAAACACCTAATACACATCTACCAATGAATTTCCAACCATGTTATATGTCTGACACTCCCCTCACATAGTTGAAAAAACCCCTTACAACTTTTTATCTACATGCAAATTGCAGACACAAGTTTGGAACTCCCTTGTATGGGTTGTATATGTATGCACAGGTCTACTATAGGTTTATTTTCTGTTCAATTGAATCATAGGTCTAAAACAAACTGTAGGACAAGAAAAAACAGTAGATATTAAATCCAAACCAACAAAAAAAAATTTACACATAATAATGTGATGTAAAATTAGCATAATACAACAATAAAAGCTGAATAGGAAAGTGGATTTGATACCATATTGTGAACACTAGGGATCTGCTAAATTGAATAGTGCACCTATGTAGTGCCCGACAAAAGAATCGAAAATAAATTTTAAACAAGAAAAAAATGAAAATAAAATTGCGATGCATTCTGGAAGTGATGGAGGTTATGGGGTGTGTGGGTGGAAACAATGATGGATTCCATGTTGAGACAGGACAGAGCAGGTGATCGCCCCCCCCACGTGAAGGCACTTGGGATCCATCATCACCTCTAAGACATGTACCTTTCCTTATCTAAAAATGCAAATAACCTTATTGGGAATCCAAAGACTAAATCCATGTTGGAAACTCTTGTTAACTTTGTAAATTTAGCAAAACTGGATAGTTATAGTGGATTCTTTTCCCTTGTAAGGAAAAGACCTCTTCCTGTCACTTTTTGTTTGGTGTAAGTAGAAGAAGATTGAATTCATGAGGTGCTTCAATTTGGTCTCCAACTTGATTAATTTTCATTGCCACATATTCCTAGCCTATGCCAAAATACGAGCTATGACAAACGTGTATGCAAACTGTGGAATCTTGTTAGCATGTGAACTGTTTGAAAGATTTTTTTAAAAAATACATGGTTGTGGGGATTGGATTGGCTGCATGATATGCACAATATGGATATTCTGAAATGGCCTTGGGGCCACTTTTTTTGTGACTATTACAAAAGAAATTGTCATTATTTTTTTTGTGAAAACCGGCTCATCTGTGGAGAAAAGAAGACCTGAGATAGAAAGGGCTTGTGGGGATAATTTTTCTTCCTGACACAACATAGTCCAGTCTCATTCCAGTCAAACATTTTTTGTGAAATCACCTCACCAAATCTCACAAACAAATGCCCATTAGAACCGATGTTTGAGCTCCTGCAACATCTCTGTGCATACCATCTGTAATATATTCATTTGAATACCTCCTGTAATATTTACTAAGGTATAGTTTGTTCATGGTTTCATTTGATACTAGAAAATTTATTTAGCACAAACCATGGATAGTTGTCAAAGAAAAATGGAAGGAAAACTGATCCATGGACATATGTTGTGTAGTGGATTTGGGATGGATGTTATACGGAGACTGCACTCTTAGAGATGTATAAAAAATACGACTGTATAGAGTTTGCACACCATGTGTTTGATTAAATTTATGAAGGAACTATGGTTTCATGGAGTGCCATGATTGCAGGTTTGTCTAAAAGACAACATAGGGATTTAAGTAAATATCATTAACAGATCTAGATGAAATTTGAGACCTTTGTGAGCCTCATTCGCACCTATTCAAATTCTGGGCTTTAGTATAGGGTGCAAGAATCCACAAGCATAACAAAGAGCAGAAATTGTAAACCTATCGTCATCTAGAGGAAATATTTCATGTGTGTATTCAATTTAGATTAAGGTTGCATGCAAACTATTTGGAAGAATGTTAAGAGAGAGTTAGAGCTCTGTAGTATGTGGGTGAACCCATCTGGAGCTTCTCCTGCCCTGCAGACATTAGTATTGCCAAGCATGGTTCATTTCTCCCTATCTTTCATAATTTTTGTTCTTTAGTCGTTAGTTTGTAGCAAAATAAAATTTGAAAATGTAGTATTATCATAGAATTGATAGTTTAAAATAAACTTGTTTTCAAAACAAAAAAGATGTCATACCGTAGATTGTGTAATTAAAATATTTCTTGGTAGAAAAACATAAACTCAAACCCTCATTTGGAGATGATCTAACAAACTTCATGATGAAACTAGATTACTTCAGTACCCTTTTTTTTTGACAAGTTGAAGATGACCTCCCGGTAAATATATTGACCATTTCTTTGTTTAAATAGATAAATTGCAATTCCCGGAGACCCGTAAAGAACCTTCGTAACTTCAGAAAGGGGATGTTAAGATTCAATATTTTACCTTGTTATGTGAGGAGTCACTTCAGTCTTTGGATCAAACCTGAATGATCATTTTTGATCTTTTTGAATCCCTACTAGGAGCAATGTTACACCGCTTTGCTGTTGTAGGAAACTACTAAAACTAAAAAGTTGGCTTTTGTTTTGAACCAACATTTGAATCTTGGACAACGAAAAATGATTATCTGCCTTTGTAAACCTCTAGTATTTTTACTAGATAATTTCCTCCAACCTTTAGTTTGAGGAAAAAAACTTTTCTTGATAGTTTGGAAAATCCATTTTGTAGGCCTATGGTCAGCGTTTGAATAGGTCAAAACTGGGCCGATAATGACTGGTGGGTTCAGAAAACATGTCGCCATTTGAAAAATGCTTTCTAGTTCTCGGTTCCATCGACTCTGATGAATTATCCATTTATGGGAGAAATTTTAGTAAATTTATCATGGCGTGTACATCCATCAAACTTTAGTTTTGGATGTGATTTTCTGAGCCATTGAGCTAGCTTTTAATCATTTACAACTAGGCCAATTAAGACCTATGGCCCCAGAAAACTAGTCACCAATTGTAAATTGTTTGCTAGTTCTGAATTCTGTCAGATCCTATGAAATCTTGGTATATAAGTGGACACATAGAAATTTAACTATGGTTGTTTTCTCATCAGAAGACAATTGAAAGTGGTTTCTTAGCCTCTGAGTCTGATTTGAATGTTTTTTTCGCTAGCATGAAAATGTAAAAAGAAAGTTGTAGGACCCCTGTCAGATTGCCAAACCACCATGGAAACATTTTGATAGATGTAAATAACTATTTGAAACTCTATAGTGTAATATGTTGTGTGAAATAGAACTTTTGAAAAAATGGTGTTTCTCTCTTCCTTTCTCTTCCTCTCTCCTTCGTTACGAAATGAAGTGAAATGAAATGAAATGAATACATGTTTTAAATTTTTTTCTTTCAAATGAAAATTATAATAATTATTATATGTAAATGGGAAACTAAATACATTAATTATTTTAGATTAGGGTGGATTCCATACCAGTGATTTATCACTGATTTCATGCTCACATGGTTTTGTAGGATGCAAGAATGATGGTGAAAAGGTGATGTGTAATTCATTATATATTATTGTAATTTATATAGGTCATTGTAAAATGGATATATGTATAATGTAGTCTCATGTTACAAATGTGTTATATTTGAATTTTCTAAGATGTATGAGATGCTAGTTTTAGGGATATCTTAGGAAATGTGCATCTAATCATAGGTTCAATTTGATTCATAGTTACGTATGGTAAAAAGGTTTGATATATAAATGGTAAATGAATTTGAAGTTAATATCTTGTAGTGTATTTTAAGTTTTCAATAAACAATTAATTAATTTGTGTGTTGTATTCTTACCTTCTAAATGTAATAAAAAGATTTAATCGAAATACTCAACCCTAGTATAAGATTTGTGCGTAACATGTCTTCATGTGCGATCCTTCTTACCATAGAATATATTGAAACCATAAAAAATGAACTTAATATTTTGTGCTCGATGGAACCTTCTAGCTTAGGTTAATAAGACCCCTAGTTTGTGTTACCCTCATGGTCAGTATGTTTAGCCTTATTGTCGTGAACTAGACCATTAGGAACGACCTGGACAAACTTTATATGGAGTAAGTAGAGATATTAATCCCTTAGTATCCCAGTGTACCACCAAGTCTTACAAAGTTAGATCTTTAAATTTTACTTTTCATCGAATGAATTCCTTATGGGACCCCTCAGATGACACAAATAGAGAGAGTGAAATAGTTGTTTTATGACTTATACTCTTGTTAATAAACTCTTTAGTTCCTCTTATCTAGATGTTTTACCTTAGTTTCTATCAAAATAACATCTTGGTCTTTCATAAAGTTTGTTTAGAATAAAATTGTACTATTACCTTAAAATTATATGTATTTGGGGTACACAGATAATGTTGGCACCCAAATTAATTCTCCCTCAGAAGCTAAGCAACATCACAATTTTGACAGGAAGCTTAGAGGCAAGCATAGCATGTTATGTGTCGGTTCGTAGTCAGGGAGGGAATGCAACTTGCTCTTTGTTCCTCAGATGTGGACAAATGGGTAGTACCCTTAAGGGGATTTGATCTATCCTATATAATTTTTGGTTGTTCCTTTCAACCAGGGTGAGAGGACCCTTTTGTAGCCTATTGTTTGTGGAGAAGATTGAGATATTCTTCTTTATAGAGTTATTAGAAAGACCTTGAAGAAACTATGATCAATACAACAAAAATCTAACTCTCACGAGTTGTCACCTTAGATAGTGGAGATATTTCCTAAACAAGGTTCATGCTACTGAAGAAAAATGAAAACTTGATTACTTCTGCATGTTTTGGTTACAAAAATTATGCATTTGTGCACACAGAGGACAAACAGGGATAGTATGGGTATGATTGGTTGTTTTTAAAATTAATTTTGGTGGGAGGTGAGGCAGAGTGGATTTTGACTCACCCGATCTTTGAGAGATTTTAAAAAATTGAATGCTTGACCAACAGAATGCTTCAAAACAACTAGAATGTTCCTTTAACCAGAGGGGGAACTTCAATAGAGGCCCATATCAACATATTTTCACACAAACTTTAAGGATCCAAAATGAAGGCTCAAATTGAATTTTTTTTTTAATTAAACACTACCAGCCTCTATTTTATCATGCCTAATATACCCTCAAAGGCTAACAAAAAATCTTAATCATCATGCTAGGAGTACAATGATTTTAAAATCATTTATTTCACTATCAAATGAAATCTCTTTTGATAAATGAAATTGCAAGTTCCACCAAACTATCACAAAGATAAGATCTTGTGTGATTCACAGAGCTTTCAATGTAAGATTGCAATGGGAATAAGAAACTGTTTGCAGACATTCAGAAATGAAGCATACACGATTTTGCTCAAAGTAAAACACAGATTTACTCAAATTTGACTAAATTTATTAGCAGGGGAAAGTTTCTAGAACCATCTCAGACCTTGTCAATTGCTGTACACTCGCAACCACCTTAACATGATGAAATTTAACACAAAATAAATAAACAGGTTCCTCAGATAGTCTCTTAGAAAAGATGGGCTCTGTCAAAAGATTTTTCCTCTCAGGGGTTAGCTCTTGACCTATAACACTCCAACCTTCTAACCATTTGCATGAAAAATTCATGTAATTTATAATATTATCACTTATAACATAGTTTTTCCCACAAATCCAGAAACAATCATAGGACCATTGTGTGTTGTGACTCCTAAAATCAGATATGCAAAAAAGTTAGGTTTGGAGAAAATATTTCCAGCATTCATTTCTTCACCTGGTAAGTCATTCTTCATCTCGCGTGCCAACTACTTCCTCCTCCATTCTGTCAAATCTGGTTCTTTGCGTGCCAAGGAAGGAAAAACTGGGAAATCAGATTGAGGCCAATAATTAGAGCACATATTAATGGAAAAAGATGTTTTCAGAAATTTTCCCACCAAACCAAGATATCAACAGGTCTCTCACGTGCCAAGGAAAGAAAAATCGGGTCAAATCCATTAGTCACATTACATCTTTAATGGTGAATGACATTTTCAAACCTTGCCCACCAAATTAGGCTACCAGATTAATGTTCCTCTTCATTTGGCATGCATGAGACTCCAAGAAATGATTAAAAACCATAAGAATACGCATCCCCAGGAGCCTTGGAGAAAAATGGCAGAAAATCATATACAGTCGCATAGTTTTCGTTGATCTTTCTTTTGAATTTGGACCATCCACGTGGGAGATCCGAGTCAAGATGGGCCTGGGGCTTCCTTTCAAATTTTTACGCCTTTTGGAAAAAATGCAAAATTTATCAATTTGCTCCGCCCCTCCTTTGAAAAGTGGGCCTGACATGTGTCCCAATGTGGATCCCAAAGGAACTGTGGCTAATTTATGTAATTTCACCTCCTTTTTGGAAAGGCAAATTTCTCTAGGTTTTCCCTGCAGCTTCAACCTTCCTCTTTTAACTTGTGATGTGGGTCCTAGTGGAACCACGCTTCCTTTTACACTTTTAACTCCTTTCTCCACAAAAGGAAAATTTTCCAAATTTTCCCTAAAAATTTGCACCTCCACCGTTGACTAGAGCAAATTTTGACTATTCTCTGTCGGGATTGTGGGTCATTTTGATTATTTTATTCTTTTAAACAACAAGGAGAAAAAATACAAGTTGCCCCCGATGGCCCGCCTCCACACCTCTTGAATTTTCAAACTGCCACGTGTCTCAATGGCACATCTTGAGATGGTCCCAAGAAGTAGAGACCCTGAATGAGCATGGGTTCACCACGTGTCCTAGTTTAGCAAATCCTGCTAAAAATCTTGAGAGTACAGTGGAAAGCGCCATGTGTCCAAGGTCCGAGACGGTCTTCTTTAGCTATTGAAAAGTCTAAGCAAAAAGAAGAGCGAGTGGAAGCCTCCAAGTGTCCTCCTAGCGCTTCTTCAAAACAAATCTTAAAGGCCGGTCCCCAAACACGTGCGGTCCCTCCACGTGTCTTTATGGCACAAATTTAATATGGTCCCAAAAATGGAGACCCCGAATGAGCATGGGCTTGCCACGTGTCTCTAGCCTTAGAAAATTTCTTTAAAAGTTTAAGTCCCCAGCAGAGCTGGCAGAAACCTCCACCTGTCCCTCTATTGAAATTGTTAAGGTGGGACCCTGAGACAGATCTTCAAATGAGCGCCAGCCCACCATGTGTCGACAGCCCGCCAAAAATGTATTAGTTGTATGAAAAAAAATTCTAAGTCTAGGCGAGGCAGTGGAATACTTCACGTGTCCTCCCGGCGTAACTCCAAGGCCAAACAAAAAGGTGAGTCCTCAAATGAGTGTTATTCCTCCACATGGACAAGTTCTGGGTTAAAAATTTCCACAAAGTTTTTAGAGTGCCCCGCTGAGCCGCGTCCAATCAAAAAGGGCCACGTTTCAACTAATGCATAGATTTAAAATTTGATGGGAGAAACACACCCGTCAAGCCATAAAAATGTAGGGAAACCACTATTTGAGCCCAGATATGAAAATTTCTTTAAGGACAACATTTGGAAATGTTACAAGGTTCACACATGACCCCTCAAGCTATACCTATTCACATTTGTTCAAGTACCTGGGACAAAATGATAGGGACAACAACACATGACTACGAAAAATGGAAGGGAAGGAATAGCTTGAGTTTTACACCCAATTGATAGACACCCTTAGTTGGATAGGGGAACGAATCAAAAAATTTAGGGCTTTTAAGAGACCTTCAAGAAAGGAGGAACCAATCATGGCAACCAAGTGGTAAATAAAGCCTTCAGGTATTGACACGGGGAGACAAAAAATGTTAGAGAGGCCACAAACTGAGGGATTTTAATGGCAAACGGGGCGAGCCTAATTCGAGCACCAACATCAGCTTTGACTCAAGGATCGGAACTCCCTATGAGATCCATAAGAACCAAATAATAGAACAAGTGCAAAAAACATCCATTGGGAAAAAGAGTCAGCTTGCAAAGCAGAAAACTAGAACCATCTCTTAAAAATGAACCGAGGAACCAATAAAACCAGGTCACCGAGGACCAAAACGAGCAAAACAAAAAATACAGAAAGGGACCAACAAACTATACACTATAAAAATAATGCTCACCTTGATTTGGGGGAATCAATCCAAGAAAATTTTCAAGTGCCTACCATTAACAGGAAATTCAAGCAACTCACCATCCAAATATTTCAAGAAGAAGGTATGTTCACCAATCCAGATGTCAATGGAGTAAGGGCCCATCCACAATGCATCAAATTTACCATGCTTACCCTTGTCTTCATGTCTACTATCCATCAATAGCATAGGGTCTCCAATGTTCAAAGCTCTGGGAGTGACCTTCTTGTTAAATAGCTTCTTCAAATTTTCTCTGAACGTCACATGCCTTTGGTGAGATGCTCTCCTTTCTTCATCAAGTTCGACAATCTGGTTAATGCGAGCCTCATATGGACTAACCTCTTGATCTTCCAGTTGTTGAATGAACTGATATGAGGATAATTTCATATGCATGGGCAACAGAGCTTGAGTACCATATACTAGTTCAAATGGACTTTTTCCAGTGGCTCTTTTAATAGTAATTCTATCAACCCAAACAACGAACTTCAACTGCTCACCCCATTTCCTTTTGTTTAGCTCTAAGGTTCTCCTGATGATTTTGAATAAATTTTTATTGCTGGACTCTACTTGTCCATTGCCTTGGGGGTTGTAGTTGGAGGCATATGTCATATTGATCCCATATTCTTTACACATTGCCACCAAAGGTTTAGCTTTGAAGCTCATGGCATTGTCAACAACAATTTTAATTGGCACTCCAAACCTACAGATGATATGGTTCAACATGAAGTCCATGAAAATTTGGTATTTTCCTCTCTTGGTGGAGATTGCCTCCACCCACTTGGTGAAGTAATCAGTGGCTACAAAAATCCACTTATGGCTAGCACTTGAAGTGTCTAAAATCTCACCAATGAAATCCATTCCCCATTGCTTGAACAAAGCTTCAATTGATACAAGCTACAAAGGAAGGGAGCTTGGAGCTTTCATTCTTCAAGATAAATGCTAGCAACTCTCACATCTTCTAACCAGGAAAGTTGTGGCTTTGAAAAGAGTTGGCCACTAATAACCAGCCCTCAAGATCTTGTGTGTCGTGACTCTTCCAATAAAATCCCCCCAGCAAACTCCTCCATGGAGATCAACAATTACCTTGGGGGCTTCATCCTTAGTAATGCACCTTAAGATGACTCCCTCAGGGTTCTTCCAAGCTAACCTGAAATAAGTAATTACATATTTTTGGGAAGCCAACATAAGAGCTCTTTTCTGATTTTTACTCAAATACTTAGGATAGTATAAATGTCTGAGATAAAAAATTATATCCTTGTACCATTCAGAACTCACCAACATTTCAAGGACATCCACTCTTCCTTCTTCTACCTCATTCACCTCAATAGTTTTCAGGTTGCTCTTAGCTAAGCCCAAATATCTTACCAATTTCATGGTTTGGATATCCATGTCATATGCCTACAACTTGTTCACCCATCTGCATCTTTTTCTTGAGACCTCCATCTCTGATAACACATATTTTACCATGGTTTGGGGAACATAAGAAACAATTTTGGAGCTCAAAATATAAGGTCTGAAAACCTTTGTTTCTTTTACCAAGGAAAATGCTTGTTTCTCCATAATAGTGTATTTCCACTCATCCCCTTGTACTGCGTTACTGAAAAAATCAATTGGCCTCTCAGCCCCCTCATCATCCTTCTGTAACAATATAGATGCAATAGTGCTCTCCAAAACAAAAGAGAATATTTGAAAAGGCCTCTTATAATTTGGAGCTGCCAAAATAGGGGCATGCTTTAATGCTTCTTTGATCCCATTGAAAGCCTGAATGGTAGCCTCTTCCCAAAAGTTAGATATGAATCTTCTGATAAAATTTATTTTCCCAAAGAAGGATTGAATCCCTTTCTTGGTTCTTAGAATTAGGACCTTGCTGATGGCCTCCACCCTCTCAGAATCAATCATGACACCATCCTTTGATACAATGTGACTAAGAAACTTGGCCTTTTACACTCCGAAATGGCACTTCTTTGGATTGAGTGGAATTCCATACTCTCTACATCTTATCAGCATCTTTTCTAAATGTTACAGGTGATCACTTCTCTTCCTGGAGAAAATTGTCACATCATCTTAATACACAGGGATGAAGTCATTTATATATCCTAAGAATGCTACATCCATTGCTCTCTAAAAAAGTAGCTCCAACATTCATCAAGCCCAATGGCATCTTCACATACAAATAACTACCCCATGGAGTAGTGAAAATAGTTTTGATTCTCTCTGATTTCTTCAAAACTGCTTGGTTATACCTAGAGAAACTAGCCAAAGTAGAAAGAAGCTCAGAACCAGTCACTAATTGCAGCATGTTATCCATGTTTGGTAAAGGATAATTATCCTTCATTGATGCTCTATTCAGATTTATGAAATTCATGAACAACTTGATATCACCATTCTTTTTTCTAATTGGCACTAAGTTCGCAACCCAAGAAGAATACCTTGTTGGCTAAATGATCCCTCCATCTCTTAGATTTTTTAACTCATCTTGCATCTTCACAGAGACGAGTGGATTAACCAGACTTGATTTTTTTCTGAATGGTTTTGCATTAGGCTCCAGAGGAATTTCATGCTGAAATAGATCCTCTCTGTATGTCTTCAACTCTGAATAAGACCAAGCCAAGCAATCCTAATACATCTTCAACAACTGGAAATAAAACCATTTCTCCTCCTTGTTCCGATTGCTTCCCAACCACATCTTCCTTGGTTTCTCCTCTGTACCCAGGTCATTCTCTTCAATATCCCTTGAGGCTGATATATGCCTGTTAATAATGCAATCAACATTATCAAAGTTTGATTCAAGAGCAACCAATCCTCTAGGGATGGTATTAGTTTTTAGTTGAATGATATCCTTTCCAAACAAAGTATCTTTACCCTCTGCTGCACATACAATTGGTACCCAATCAATACACTGATAAGAAAAATCTCATTTGTTTTGCATAAATATTTTGACCCGAGCATCATCATCAAAAATTTGCCAATGTTTGATGTTGTCAAGGAAAGATGGCCTTGTTAACACTTCTACATCATATTCACAATATGGGAACATTGCATAACTATCAAAACAAGATCCCAACACCGCAAGATTTTATTCCATAGCATTGAACTTCCTGTCATGATGCAAAATGTTAAATGAATCAAACATCTCAATCAAGTCCCAGACTGCATGCTTGTACTATTTCATTGTTTGATTCTTTGTAGCAAATAGTTTTCTGATTTGTTTAACAATTAGTTATGAATCTCCCTTAACAATGATTTCTTTAACATAGTATTTCCAAGCAATTCTTAAACCTAACAATAATGCTTCATACTCGGAAATTTTGTTGGTACACTCAAAGTTAGGTTTGAAAGAAAAAACAAACTCTTCCAAGCTTGGGGAAATCAGAACTACACCAACGCCATTTCAAAATTTGGTGCAAGATCCATAAAAAAAAGAGTCCATGGAGATCCTACTTGTTCAAGATCCGTACATTGATCCATTTTATTCTCTTTCCCATCAAAAAACCCAATAAAGTTATCAACATCAACACTTGTGTACAACACTTCATAAGATGCATTGTTAAGGTCTTCAATGAGGTGCAACATATTCTTTCCCCCATACAACTTGACAAGGCTGCCCTCAATTGGGAAGGTGGCATATGACATATCCATTTGAACACTCCCACCAACACTTGCAGCCCATTTTCTAGACAACAACATACCCCACTTGGCTGGGTAGTCAACAATAACTACATCAAGCTTCAAGTTCCTACCCAGATAGGGTGCAAGTTGTACCACCAGAACTTTCACACATCCCACCACTGGAACCTCTCTAGAATCCATGGCAATTCACTTCGCATATGTTGTTGTTTCCTTGATATTCAGTTCATTCATAACTTCCAGAGGCATAGCATTGCATGATGCCCCCGAATTAAACATACAGTTGTGTAACAGTCTATTCTTAATGATCAAAGTTGTGAAGAATGGATCCACATTTAGCTGAGACTCTACCAGGGATGTTCCCAAATAAACCTTAGGTGGTTCACCTAGCTCTTCTGATGCTGATGGTGCTTTTAGTTCTTCAATGATTGGAGGAGTCTCCACAATGTTGACATTTCTGCCTAGGGTACTCTTCTCTTCCTTCAATCCAAAATAATCCAATGCCCTCTTCTTGTGCTTAGGAATCCTAAGAAAATCAACAATTGGATCACTAAATTTGATTTGACTCAAAAATAAGGTGATGTCATATGGAGCAGATTTTGGCAAGGCAGGATTGAAAGGGAGATTTACAGACTCATAAGACTGCACGGGGTTTTTGACAGTTTGGGCATGAGGAGAAGCATGAATCTTGTTTAGGATAGAAAGGCCTTTGGAGGGTGTATCTTTCTTAGGAATCTCTTTAGGAATATTTGAAAGCAATGGAGCTTTAGGTTTGGCTTGAGGCCCTGCTCCTTTGACAACTCTACTCCTAGTATTATAATCCTTCTCTTCAGCAACAACAATGTTCATCAATAACTTCCTATCTTCCTCAGATGGGATTCCTCCATCATACTTCTTTATCATTATAGCTCTTAAATAGTCAAATTCATTATTGTGCAATTCAAAAGCTTGTATAGTATCTTTTTCCAAAGCATGAGAGGGAGGAAGAAGAGCTACCCGGTGAATTAAATCCCAAAAATCAGTAGTAGTTCTAGCACGTATTACCTCAATTGAAGTTGCTCCTTGCTATGAGCTTGTAGAGCATTCCATCATGCATGCATCATCATCTATGTTATCATCATATTCTTCTTCTTCTCCTTGCTGATCTACTTCACATGGAGCATAGGGCATGAAACACATGTCACACCAATCAATTACATATGTTTCTTCAACAACAACAACTCTGGTACCTAGAGGATCAGGCACCATTCAGTTTTCCCTAACTTGGGGATGTCTATTTGCAGATCCCATGGATCCCTTGCCTCTGTCATCATATCTCTGCTCATTTCTAGGATGATTGGAAAATCTGTCTTGGCCTTCTTGCTTATCCTGGCCTTGTGAACTCTACCCAATTCCTTTCTCTGCTTGGGGTAATTTGTATGAGATTTCTTTGACATCTCCTGCCAATGTTTTCACAACTTCCTCCAAATCAGCAGCCTTAATTACTTGAGGTTTTTCTGGGTTAACCAGTTTCACACCTTCCCTCTTAGGAGGTTTTTCAATTGCTTTAATGTTATTCTCAATTGGTAGAGCCATGGTAAAGTCCTACCCCAAATTGGTAGGGTTTTTGTCCCTCAAATAGTAAGCATCTTTCTTATCAAATGCATCTGAATACTTTATAAGACAAGATTCATCACATGGCCTTAAACTTACAGGAAATCTCCTCAATGTCTTATTGAATATAGTGTGTAAGTCATGCATTGAATCATTATGGTTCTTTTTGATATTCTCAAATTTTGACAGAAGAAACCTAGGATCCATTTTTTCACCATACTGTAATCTAAATTAATTATTCATCTCGGTCTAGGAATCAATGGAATTATCTGGAAAAGCTTTGTACTAGTCCCTAGAATCTTCCTCTAAAGTATGGATAAAGAATTTGATATATACATCTTAAAATTAAATCTTGAAGTCTTCCATCATGTTGATAAAGAGATTTAGATGTTGATCACTAGTTATAACATTATTTCCTTGGAATTTTGGTAATTTTTTTCTTACATCTTGGGGAATTGCATTTGGATAATTGGCCATCCCTCTAAAATTTATAGGACCAATGGTATTTACGACAAATAGAGGTCTGAGTGGGGGATGGGGCACGTTGTTTTGAGGAGGTGACCTTGGAGGAGAATAAAAATGATAAGGGATAAGGGGTTTGTGAAACATAAGAGTATAAATTCCAAAATGGATATACCCTAAAGGTTCTGTCTCTTGGAAAACTCTTATCAACTTTAGAAAACACATGAGCAGAATGAGAAGAAATTTTTTGAAATTCAAATGAAGGCCCCTCTCAAGATGGAGAATTTAATTCCACAAAAAGACTACCTGATTCAAAATAACTTAAATAGCAATATTTAATGATAGGCTGATCACATTCATCAATAGAGACCTCTTTTCTTCACTGTTAATCTCCAAAAACTCTCCATGCTCTTCTTCCTTCAGACTTTGTTTTTCCTAGCTTTGGAAATAATGTCCTAGTAGGATCCCTAGCGAAGAAAGATTTTATTCCTTTCAGTTTTGCAAAGATTAGTAACATATATCACTTGATAGAGGCTAAGACACTGATACTTGTAAAAATCATACCAACATAGAGTCGCCACTAAGAATTTCCACCTTAGTTGTGCAAATGCACTAAAAATATGATCTGTCAAATGTCTGTCAACACCAGGAGCTGGAAATGGAAATTTCTGACCTTCCTTTATCCGGATTTATCAATGAAACTTAGTACAATAACTATAGAAACTGGAAATATTGCACACAACACTTGTACCTTTGAACATTTCTTATAGGCTTGAACACAGGATGATTTTGAAATAATGTACTAGTACTTAGAGCATTTAAGAAATGTTTACCAGGGCTTGAGTATGAACTATAATCACAATGTTATCCCCAACAACAGTGCCAGAAATGGTTTTGGTACCCAAATTGATTCTCACTCATAAACTGAGAAACATCACAGTTTTGACAGGAAGCTTAGAGGAATATAGAGCACTTTGTGTGTCATTTTGTAGCCAGGGAGGGAATGCAACTTGCTCTTTGTTCCTCAGATGTGGAGAAATGGGTAGCACCATTAACAGGATTTGATCTATCCTCACTACTTTATGGTTGTGCCTTTCAACCAGGGTGAGAGGACCCTTTTGTAGCCTCATGTTTGTGGAGAAGATGGATATATTCTTCTTTACAGAGTTAGTAGAAAGACCTTAAAGAAAATATGATCAATACAACAAAAATTTAACTCTCACGAGTTGTCACCCTAGATAGTGGAGATATTTCCTAAGCAAGGTTCAGGCTACTGAAGACAAATGAAAAACTGATTACTTCTGCATGTTTTGGTAACAAAAATTATTCATTTGTGCACACAGAGGACAAACAGGGGTAGTATGGGTATGATTGGTTGTTTTTAAAATACATTTTTGTGGGAGGTGAGGCAGAGTGGATTTTGACTCACAGGATCTTTGAGAGCTTTTACAAAATGGAAGGATTTACCAATAAAATTCTCCAGAACAGCTAGAATGTTCCTTTAACCAGAGTGGGCGCTTCAATGGAGGCCCAGATCAACACGTTTTCACACAAACTTTAAGGATCCAAAATGAAGGCTCAAATTGAAAAAATACTTAATTACACACTATCAACCTCTATTTTATCATGCCTAAGATACCCTCAGAAGCTAACAAACAATCTTAATCATCATGCTAGGAGTACAATGATTTTAAAATCATTTATTTCATTATAAAACAAAATCTCTTATGATGAATGAAATTACAAGTGCCACCAAACTATCATAAAGCTAAGATCTTGTGTGATTCATAGAGATTTCAATGTAAGATTGCAATGAGAACAAGAAACTATTTGCAGACATTCAGAAATGAAGCAGACATGATTTTGCTCAAAGTAAAATGGAAATTTAATCAAATTTGATTAAATTTATCAGCAGGGGAAAGTTTTTAGAACCATATCAGAGCTTGTCAATGGTTGTACACTCGGAACCACCTTGACATGATGGAATTTAATACAAAAGAAATAAACAGGTTCCTCAGATAGTCTCTCAGAAAAGATGGGCTTTGTTAAAATATTTTTTCTCTCAGGGGTTAGCTCCTGACCTCTAACACTCCAACCTTCCAACCATTTGCATGAAAAATTCATGTAATTTATAATATTTTCACTTACAACATAGTTTTTCCCTCAAAACTAGAAGCATTTAAAGCACCATTACATGTTGTGACTCCCAAAATTAGATTTGCAAAAAAAATTTCAGGTTTGCAAAGGGAAAATCTCTCCAAATATTTACAACATTCATTTCTTCACCTGGTAATTCATTCTTCATCTTGCACACTAACTACTTCCTCATCCATTCTGTCAAATCTGGTTCTTTGCATGCCAAGGAAGGAAAAACTTGGAAATCAGATCGAGGCCAATAGTTAGAGCACATATTAACAGAAAATTGTGTTTTCATATTTTTTCCCACCAAACCAAGATATCAACGGGTCTCTCGCATGCCAAGGAAAGAAAAATCAGGTCGAATCCATCATTCAGATTACATATTTAATGGTAAAAGATGTTTTCAGACCTTGCCCACCCAACTAGGCTACCAGATTAATGTTCCTCTTCATTTGGCATGTAGGAGACTCCAAGAAATGATTAAAAACCATAAGAATATGCATCCCCAGGAGCCTTGGAGAAAAATGGCAGAAAATCAGATACAGACACACATTTTTCGTTGATCTTTCTTTTGAATTTGGACCATGCACGTGGGAGATCCAAGTTAAGATGGTCTTGGGGGTTCCTTTTTACTTTTTACACGTTTTGGAAAAAATGTAAAATTTCTCAATTTACTCCGCCCCTCCTCCTTTGAAAAATGGGCCTGACACAAGTCCCAATGTGGGTCCCAAATGAACCGTTTTTAAATTCTACTATTTCACCTCTTTTTTGGAAAATGGTAATTTTTCTAGGTTTTCCCCGCAGCTCCTCCCTTCCGCTTTTAACTTCTGATTTGAGTCCCAGCGGAACCACGCTTCTGTTTACACTTTTAACTCCTTTCTCCACAAAAGGAAAATTTTCCAAATTTTCCTCAAAAGTCCACACCTCCGCCATTGACTGGAGAAAATTATGACTATTATCTATCAGGCTTGCAGTTCACTTTGATGATTTTAGTCTTTTAAAAAACAAGGGTCAAAAAATCCAAGTTGCCCCCGACGGCCCGCCTCCCCGCCTCTTGACTTTTCAAACTGCCACATGTCTCAATGACGCATCTTGAGATGGTCCCAAGAAGTAGAGACCCTGAATGAGCACGGGGTCACCACGTGTCCCAATCTGGAAAAGCTTGCTAAAAAGCTTGAGAGTCTAGCGGAAAGAACCATGTGTCTAAGGTCCAAGACAATCTTCTCTGGTTGTTGAAAAGTCTAAGAAAAAATTAGAGCAAGTGGAAGCCTCCAAGTGTCCTCCTGGTGCTTCTTCAAAAAAAAATCAAAGGTCAGTCCCCAAACATACGTGGTCCCTCCACTTGTCTTTATGGCGTAACTTCAAGATGGTCCCAAAAACGGAGACCCCGAATGAGCGTGGGCTCACCATGTGTCCCGAGCCTTAGAAACTTTCTGTAAACTTATAAGTCCCCAGTCGAGCCAGCGGAAACCTCTACCTATTCCTCTGTCACAATTTTTAAGGTGGGACCCTGAGACAGATCTTAAAATGAGCGCCAGCCCACCACGTGTCCATGGCCCACCAAAACTGTATCAGTTACAAGAATTTTTTTTCTAAGTCTGGGCGAGGCAGCGAAATCCTCCACGTGTCCTCCCGGCGCAACTCCAAGGCCAAACAAAAAGGTGAGTCTTTAAATGAGCACCGTTCCTCCACGTGGAAAAGTTCTGGTTTAAAAATTTCCATAAAGTTTTTAGAATACCCCACCGAGCCGCATCCAACCAAAAAGGGACATGTTTCCACTGATGCAGAGATTTAAAGTTTGACAAGAGAAACACACCCGTCAAGCCGTAAAAATGCAGAGAAACCACTGTTTGAGCCCGGAGATGAAATTTTCTTTAAGGACAAAGCATTTGGAAATGTTGCAAGGTTCACACATGACCCCCTGAGCTATACCTTTTCACATTTATTCAAGTACTTGGGAAAAAATGGTAGGGAAAACAATACATGACTACGGAAAATGGAACGGAAGGAACAACCCAAGTTTTACGCCCAATTGACAGACACCTTCAGATGGACAAGGGAACGAATCTGTTGGTGCTCAGATTTGTCTCACCCCATTTGCCATTATTTTCCTCTGATCCACGTGTTATGAAACATTTTATCTCTCTATGAGGATGTTTTGTATCCTTTACCTCCATTTTAAATGCCTTGAATTGTTTGCAAAATCCATTGTCAGGCCCCTCTTTGCCAGAAGTTTCTGAGTCTGCCTTGTTTCTACCCTAATTTCTTCAAAATCTGTGGGATCTACCATTTTTCCTTTTTTTCCTTGATCATGGAAGCTCAAGAATGGTTAATATATATTTGTATGCCTTTGAAAATCTAAATCCATGGTCGGAAAGATGCTCAGAACCATGAGTCACTTGTTTTTGTTTCAAAAGAAACTTTCATCCTTAGTGAAAAATTAGGTTTTGGGTGTGAATGGTGATTTTCTGTATTCTGATGGTTTGACGAGTGTCTTTTTCCTGTCAAAATTTATTCCTCAGCATTCAGCGGTCTCAGTGACTTCTTTTGGTTGGTCAGGGGACAATGGGAAAATTCTTTAAGTTATCACGTTTTACTCTTTAGGCAAAAAGGGAAATTTGGTCCTGTAGCCCCGCTGAAATCAAATTGGTTCTTTTGGTGCTTACATGGCTTCTTCTAATTGGATGGGGTGCGGCGGGTCTATTTTTGAACTTGTTATTTTTGGCTACTTTGGAAAAAGTTTGAACCCTCCCCACGGGCCCACCAGGCTCTGATTGGAGAAAATTTAAGAGGAAGGGAAAAAGTATCACTTTGACCACGTAGGACACGTGGCAAAGTTAGTGGTGGAGATGCAGGCTTTTGAAGGTAAGTTGGATGTTTTGACCCTTTGGTAAAATGGAGTAAAATTCTAAAATGGAAGCACGCCCCTGATAAATCATTCTGGAAGCCTTAAGGTTTTTAAAGTTTTGCCATAATGACACGTGGTGAGCCCGCGCTTGTTCAAGGTCTCAAATTTTTGGGATCATCTCAAGATGCGCCATTGTGACACGTGGCAGTTTGAAAAGTCATAGACGCAGGGAAGTGGACCATTAGAGGAAAATTAGATTTTTTGCCTCTTGTCATAAAAAGGATTAAAATCTCAAAATGTCCCGCAAGCCCGATAAGCGAAAAGTCAAAGCTTGCTCGAGTCAACGACGAAGGTGCGAACTCTCGGGGGAAATTTGGAAAAAATTCCTTTTGGGAGAAAAAAGTTAAAAGTGAAAAAGAAGCACCATTCCACTGGGACCCACATTGGGACATGTGTCAGGCTCATTTCCCAAGGGCAGAGTTACAGGGAAAACTTGGAAAATTTTCCCTTTTCCCAAAAAAGGTGAAATGGCATAATTTTACCACGGTTTTGCTAGGACCCACCTTAGGAAACGTGTCAAGCTCATTTACCAAGGGTGGAGGTGCGAAGAAAAATGGAAATTGTTTCCATTTTTTCAAAAGGTTGTAAAAAGTCAAAAGAAACCCCTGAGCCTATTTTTAAAATTGAATCTTCCACGTGGAAGACCCAAATTCAAAGTAAAGTTGAATGACAATTGTGAGTTTGAATCTGATTTTCCCCCCATTTTTACTGAAACACGCCTGAAAATGTGAGTATTCATGATTTCTTGGTATTCTCTTCACACCAAATAGAGAGTGGAGTTAATTTTGATATCTAAGTTTTGTGGGAGATATCTGGAGACATCTTTTTCCATTAAAATGGTCTGACTATTCGGCTCGATCTGATTTTCCATTTTTCTTCTCTCGAGCATGCAAGGAACTAGATTTGACAGATTATGGGTGGAAGTGGTTAGCGAGATTGAAGGAGGAGTGTTCTACCAGATGAAGGAGTTAAATGCTGATATTTTCAAAGAGATCTACCCCATGAGCACCTGACAACGTTTTACAGATCTGATTCTTGGAATCACGATCATGATCATGACAAGCACTGGTGGTACTCAATGTCTGGAATTTTTTTTTTGGGGGGGGGGGAAGGCTCTATTGTAAATGTTATAAATGGCACAAATTTATCATGCAAATGGTTGGAGTGTTAGAGGTCAAAGAAAATTCCCAAGAGGAAAATTTGACAAAGCTTGTCTCTTTAGAAGCCGTCTAAGAAGCCTATATATCTCTTTTGTATTAAGTTTGATCATGTCAAGGTGATTGCAAGTGTAAAGCCATTGACAAGCTCTAAGATTGTTCTAGAAACTTTCCCCTGCTGATAAATTTAATCAAACTTGAGTTATTCTGGGTTGTTCTTGAGCAAAATGTGTTTGTTTCATTCCTGAATGTCTGAAAAATAGTTTTTCTTTCTCCTGTTGCAATCTTGTATCAAAATCTATCTTAAAAACATAGGTCTCAATACTTGTGACAATTTAGTGGTATCTGTAATCTCATTTCTCAGAAGAGATTTCATCTAGGAGTGAAAAAAATGATTTAAAATCACTTTTCTTTCATTTGTTGATAGGGATTGTTTGTAAGCCTCTGGGTGTACCTCAGGCATGATTGATCTTAGATCTTGATGCTTTATTGAGTCTTCTAACTTGAGCCTTCATGTTAAAATCTCATAGATTGTGTGAAAAAGTGAAAATCTGGGCCTCCATTTGAGTACATATTCTGGTTAAAGGATCATTTTAGCTATTTTGAAGTATTATGCTATCCAGACTTTCCATTTTGTAAGAGTTCTCAGTGATTTGGAAAATCAAGTTCATTATGCTTCACCTCCTACCAAAATTTATTCAAAAACAACTAATCCTACCCATACTACCCTTTATTGTCATGTGTGTATACAAAATGCATAAATTTTACTACCAAAACATGTAGAAGCAATCAGGATTCCAAATTTCTTTAGTAGCCTGAACCTTGTCTAGAGAATATCTCCACTATCTAGAGTGACAACTCATGAGAGTTAGATTTTGTTGCATTGATCATATTTTCTTCAAGGTCTCCTTAACAACTTCATTAGGAAGGATATCAACAAAGGTCTCTTACCTTTGTTGAAAGGCATAACCTAAAATAGTGAGGATAAATCAAATCCTCTTAAGGTGCTACCCACTCCTTTTCAAATCCTGAGTGCTAAAAATTCAGATAGACTGCTTCCCTGGCTACAAAACGACATACATAACTATCTATCTACCTCTGAGCATCTTGTCAGATCCATGATGTTGCTTGGCCTTTGAAGGAGATTAAATTAGGGTACCAACAAAATCAACAAATTCAGAGCTTTTAAGTGACCTTCGAGCAAGGAGGAACCAATCACCGCAAATCAAATGGCAAACATAGCCTTTATGTATCGGCACGAGGAGACAAAAAATGTTACAGAGGCCGCAAAATGAGGGATTTTAATGGCAAACGAGGCGAGCCTAATTCGAGCACCAACATATCCTTAGGTGTAATTAGAATTTAAAAAAACCTTACCTAATTAAGGGGTAAACTTGTGGGTAGAAAAAGTAACTCCTTAGAAAATAAATTGATTTGAAACATGTTGAATTTAAAGAATGTAAGAAACCATAAATTTGGGTTCCGTAATCCCTTATTATGGACTTTTGTTGCAACTCCTTGTGTTATAAAGTGATACCAATAATGGGGCCATAGGGCCATGTAAGAGTAAAGAATATAAGAGTAAAACAAGATTTGAGGTTAGGAATAATGTCACTCTTGGAGTCCTTATAACTCAATTAGACATTTCCTTGTGTTAAAAAAAAGAAATATTAATTTCCTTGGTGAGATAAACTTCGAGAAAACAAAAAGATATTTATAAATCTAAATAAAATTTCTTGACTTGGAAATGTTGAATGGATTCAATAATTTATCAAAATATTTCAACTATGATAATGTAAATAAGGATTATATGATTGAAGAATGTTCGTGGAAAAATGTATCTTGAGTCTACTTCTCCCTTAAATCCTAAGATTTCTTTCTTGATGTCAAGCCAGGTTTACTTATGTAGAAATGGCATACTTTAAATATTGAATAAATGTTTGAGAAGCATAATCTTAACATAAGAACGAGAGAATTAGGAACTTGGTATTTTATTGGAAATATGAAATTTAATTATGTACGTTATGGAGATTGTCATAATAGATAAAGAGAAAACTTAAATGGTCGAACAATAAGTTGAATGTGAAACAAATTTAAGAATGTGTAGGTGGAAAAAGGACAAAATTATCCTTTCATAATAATTTTCCTAGAATGCTAATCGTAATTAATATGTAATCATAGTAATGATGTGTGTGGACTTGTCAATCCTTGGGTCCCTTTTCTTTTTGTTGGGTCATTACTAGCATTTGTTCATTGGGGAAAGTGTGGCATCGACATGTATATGGTGTTTTCATGTGTCTATGTGAGTTGATGAATTATTTAAGTGTCGTATGGGTTGTTGAGTTTTTGTATTTGTAGCCCTTGCGGTGTTGTGTAGTGAGAAATGTAAGTCAAAAACAATTATCTTAGTATTTTACTGTTATATTTATGTGTGCAAAATGAGGGTGTTACAACCTGTGATAAATGTGAGATGTGAATGGCTCAAATGAAAGATTAAGAACACACATGCAAATGTGTAATTTATGAATAAAAAAGAGATAAAATTCAAAAAGGAAAGAATGGCTATGAATCAACTCAATGCTCTATATTAAGTTATGGGATTCACACTAGACACCTACTGGATATGAGTGCACATTCCCACCAATCTAGTTGCAACTTCACAAATGAAACCGTACATTTTCAAAATCATTTATTATTAAAGAGTCTTCGTGTGATATGGTAGACGACTGCGGGGCACACCCATGTATGCTTTTTATGGGGGCATGATGTAGGGTTGGTACATTTTATCGATAGAATAACCACTACCCTTATAAAGGCACCATATTAAATGCATGGTACAAGATACACTTATAAGATTACATGTGTAGAAAAATTATGTGCATGAACTGGGAAGTATTATGAAAGGGTTATATTTTATGTCCATTTAGATATACTTTTTATTTTATTGTCCTTGTAGCTTACATGCCACGATATTCTGCTTGAATAGAAAGTGGTGCCATAATTCTGTCAAACATAGCAACATAATTTCCATGCTCTTAAACATTTCACCTCATTGGTTGCAAGATTTTGAGTGATCAATATATTTCCATGCATACATGTTAGTTTTAACATCTACAACCATATCTTTTGATAAGGATCCAATTTCAATTGCGCTTCGAAAAATAAAAAAAAAAGGATAGTGAACTGTGCAACATCCTTATGAGGAGAAAGGAGTACCTTGATTCCTACATGAACAAGTCCAAATTTCTTCATTTTTAGTTGTTATGTCAAAATTGTATACAATTTCCTTTAGAATGATGGGAAGGTAAGAGATCTTTTCTTGAACCAAGTACCCCTCTTGTTCCTCTTGTAAGTACCTTTAGGGGACACATTACTTTAGGTCAAGCAGTATAGGATGTT
>CM034151.1:106868531-106909043 GCA_019776745.2 Taxus chinensis
ATTTTACCACGGTTCTCGGCTAGGATCCACCTTGGACAAACGTGTCAGCTCATTTACCAAGGGAGGATGTTGCGAAGCAAATGGAAATTGTTTCCATTTTTTTTCAAAAGGTTGTAAAAAGTCAAAGAAACGCCTGAGCCTATATTTTTAAAAATTGAATCGTCCACGTGGAAGACCCAAATTCAAGGTAATGTTGAACGACAATTGTGAGTCTGAATATGATTTTCCCCCCATTTTTACTGAAACAACACCTGAAGTGTAGTATTCATGATTCCTTGGTATTTTCTCACGCCAAATAGAGAGTGGAAATTAATTTTGTATATCTAAGTTTGTTGGGAGATATCGTGATACATCTTTTTCCATTAAATGTCTGACTATCAGGCTCGATCTGTTTTCCATTTTTCTTCTCCCCGAGCACACAGGAAACTAATTGGATCGATTATGGTGGAAGTGTTAGCGAGTTGAGAAGGAGGAGGTGTTTAGACCAGTAAGGATGTAATGATGATATTTTCAAAGATATCTACGCATGAGCACCTGCTAATGTTTAACATATCTGCATTCTGGGAATAGATCATGATCATGACAAGCACGGGTGGAACTCAATGTCTGGAATCTTTTTTTTTTTTTTGGGGAGTGGGGGGGGGGGGGGGAAGGCCTCGATGTTAAATGTTATAAATGGCACACAATTTACGTGCAAATGGTTGGAGTGTTAGAGGTCAAGAAAATTCCAGAGGAAAATTGACAAACCTTGTCTCTTTAGAAGCCGTCTAAGAAGCCTATTATCTCTTTTTGTATTAAGTTTGATCAGTCAAGGTTGATTGCAATTGTAAGCCATTGACAAGCTCTAAGATTTTTCTAGAAAACTTTCCCTCTGCTGATAAATTTTAATCAAACTTGAGTTATTCTGTTGTTCTTGAAAAAATGTGTTTGCTTTCATTCCTGAATGTCTGAAATAGTTTTTCTTTCTCCTGTTGCAATCTGTATCAAAATCTATCTTAATACCATAGGTTCTCAATACTTGTGACAATTTAGTGGGTATCTGTAATCTCATTTCTCAGGAAGGTTTCATCTAGGAGTGAAAAAAATGATTTAAAATCAGTTTTCTTCATTTTGTTGATTAGGGAGTGTTTTGTAACCTTTGGGTGTACCTCAGGCATGATTGATCTTAGATCTTGATGCTTTATTGAGTCTTCTAACTTGAGCCTTCATGTTAAATCTCATAGATTGGTGTGAAAAATGAAAATCCGGGCGCCATTTGAGTACATTCGGTTAAGTATCATTTTAGCTATTTTGAAGTATTCTGCTATCCATAACTTTCCATTTTGGTAAGATTTCTCCATAGATTTGGCAAATCAAGTTCATTATGCTTTCACCTCCTACCATAAATTTATCAAAACAACTAATCCTACCCATACTATACTACATACTACCCTTTTTGTCATGTGTGTAACAAAATGCCTAATATTACTACCAAAACATGCAGACATCAATCAGGATTCCAAATTTCTTAGTCGCCTGAACCTTGTCTAGAGAATACTCCACTATCTAGAGTGACAACTCATGAGATTATATTTTGTTGCACTTGATCATATTTTTTTCTTCAAGGCTCTTAACAACTTCATTAGGAAGGCTATCAACAAAGTTCTCTTACCTTTGTTGAAGGCATAACCTAAAAATAAGTGAGGGGGGGGAAAAAAAATAAATCAAAATCGCTTAGGTGCTACCACCTTTCCTTTTCAAATCCTGAGTGCTAAAATTCATGATAGACTGCTTCCCTGGCTAAAAAATGACATACATAACTATCTATCTACCTCTGAGCATCTTGTTAGATCCATGATGTTTCTGCTTGGCCTTTGAAGGAGATAAATTAGGGTACCAACAAATCAACAAATTCATAGCTTTTTAAGTGAACCTTTCAGCAAGGAGGAACCAATCATCCGCAATCAATGGCAAACAGAGCTTTAATGTATCATCAGCACTAGGAGACAAAAATGTTATAGAGGCCACAATGAGGGATTTTAATGCAAACGAGGCGAGCCAATTCGGCAACCAACATATCCTTAGGTTTAGTTAGAATTTAAAAAAACCTACCGAATTAAAGGGTTAACTTGTGGGTATAAAAGTACTCCTTAGAAATAAATTGATTGAAACATGTTGAAATTAAAGAATCTAAGAACCATAAATTTGGTTCTATAACTCCTTATTATGGATTTTGTTGCAATTCCTTTGTTTATAAGTGATACCATAATGGGGCCATAGTGCATGGTAAAAGTAATAATATAAGAGTAAAACAAGATTTGAGGTTAGGAAATAATGTCACTCTTGGAGTGCCGTATAACTCATTGAGACATTTCCTTGTGTTGAAAAAAGAATATCAATTTCCGTTGTGAGTATAAACTTCGTAGACAACAACGATATTTATAAATCTAAATAAAACTTTCTTTCTTGACTTGAATGTTGATGGATTCAATAATTTTTTTTTTATCAAAATAGTACTATGATCCGTAAATACGGATACATATATGATTGAAGAATGTTCGTGAAAATGTATCGTCGAGTTACTTCTTACTTCTCCCTTAAATCCCTAATATTTCTTTCTGATGTCAAGCCAAGTTTACTTAGGTAGAAAGGGCATACTTAAAATATTGAATAAATGTTTGAGAAGCATAATCTTCACATAAAGAACGGAGAATTAGAAACTTGGTATTTTTATTGAAATCTGGAATTTTATTATGTACGTTATGGGATTGTCATAATAGATAAAGAGAAAACTTATTGTCGAACAATAAGTTGAATGTGAAACAAATTTAAGAATGGTGTAGGTGGAAAAAGGACAAAATTATCCTTTCATCATAATTTTCCTAGAATGCTAATCGTAATTAATATGTAATCATAGTAATGAGTGTGTGGACTTGTCAATCCTTTGGGTCCCCTTTTCTTGTTGTTGGGTCATTACTAGCATTTGTTCATTGGGGAAAGTGTGGCATCGACATGTATATGGTGTTTTCATGTGTCTATGTGAGTTGATGAATTATTTAAGTGTCGTATGGGTTGTTGAGTTTTTGTATTTGTAGCCCTTGCGGTGTTGTGTATGAGAAATGTAAGTCCAAAAACAATTATCTTAGTATTTTACTGTTATATTTATGTGTGCAAAATGAGGGTGTTACACCTGTGATAAATGTGAGATGTGAATGGCTCAAATGAAAGATTAAGAAACACACATGCAAATGTGTAATTTATGAATAAAAAAGAGATAAAAATTCAAAAAGGAAAGAATGGCTATGAATCAACTCAATGCTCTATATTAAGTTATGGGATTCACACTAGACACCTACTGGATATGAGTGCACATTCCCACCCAATCTAGTTGCAACTTCACAAATGAAACCGTACATTTTCAAAATCATTTATTATTAAAGAGTCTTCGTGTGATATGGTAGACGACTGCGGGGCACACCCATGTATGCTTTTTATGGGGGCATGATGTAGGGTTGGTACATTTTATCGATAGAATAACCACTACCCTTATAAAGGCACCATATTAAATGCGTGGTACAAGATACACTTATAAGATTACATGTGTAGAAAAATTATGTGCATGAACTGGGAAGTATTACGAAAGGGTTATATTTTATGTCCATTTAGATATACTTTTTATTTTATTGTCCTTGTAGCTTACATGCCACGATATTCTGCTTGAATAGAAAGTGGTGCCATAATTCTGTCAAACATAGCAACATAATTTCCATGCTCTTAAACATTTCACCTCATTGGTTGCAAGATTTTGAGTGATCAATATATTTCCATGCATACATGTTAGTTTTAACATCTACAACCATATCTTTTGATAAGGATCCAATTTCAATTGCGCTCCGAAAAAGAAAAAAAAAGGATAGTGAACTGTGCAACATCCTTATGAGGAGAAAGGAGTACCTTGATTCCTACATGAACAAGTCCAAATTTCTTCATTTTTAGTTGTTATGTCAAAATTGTATACAATTTCCTTTAGAATGATGGGAAGGTAAGAGATCTTTTCTTGAACCAAGTACCCTCTTGTTCCTCTCGTAAGTACCTTTAGGGGACACATTACTTTAGGTCAAGCAGTATAGGGATGGTTTTTGACATGGTGTAATAAATAGCCCCCGTAGATTGTTCTTTACTCTAAGTACAATAAACACTAAGTGGTGAAACCCACATAGTGTATTTCTAGGAAACATCCATGCATAGATTCAGGATGCTCAAATATGGAGGAACCTCAACATTATTTCAACCCTCTTGATTTTTCTACATACTTGATCCAAATATTCATAATATTTCATGAATAAGTCTTGGAAAAAATATTGGTGCCCATGCCTATTTGTACAAGTACAATTTTTCCCTTCTCTTCCACACTTAGTAAATAAATAATTTACACATGAGTTTCCCTCCGCTTTCTAGGTAAGAGTGAAAACACCAAGGTTATACACAATTGCATGACCTCATGTCGATTCATAATTCCCCTAACGTTAACACATTATAGCATACATGACCCTCTACTATAAAAAAGAGAAACTTCTTCAACTACGTTATTTGCATACAAAACCCTTTTCCTTCCTCCCGTCGGATAGTATACATTCATTGATACATCAAAGATGATCCTTGCTGTTTGAACACATCACAGATTTTTGTTTTCATTCCTCTCTAAATCCTAGAATTTTTTTTGAATCGAATCGGTTGCCACACCAAATTCTCAAAAATACTCATTGGTGGTGATGGGAGGGTTCATTATCAACCTTGCAAGAATGATAACATCCTTAACATCAAAAACCAAACCATACTATACCTTTAGAGTGCCAATGTTGACTTCTAAGATGTACTTTACTGCCATGCAATGTTAAAATACATTACATAACATGCTTCAAGGAGGAAACAATGATCAATGACCTCCCATCAAATGCTCTCAAGATTGTAAATAGTTTTGACCCAGACGAATTGACTTTCCCTACTCTTCCTCATATTTTTCTCATACCTTACAGGCCAAGGTAGCATATAGGAATAAAAGGTTATGCCATAATTATATCAAACAAAACACATAATTTTCACATGTTTAAAAAATCACCTTCATTAGTTGCAATATTTTTAGAAATCCACATATTTTTATGATTTCATGTTAGTGTTATAATCTAAATCCTTTGATATTTCTCTATTTTATGATTATGTACTTTGTCTACCTCCATAAATTGTCATCCTTTATTAACTTCCCCCCATCCATTTAAACATTCTCATAGCATGAGCCACATGTGATTGCTATTAGTAGTGAAATATTAACTTACCTCATCACAACCATCTAAAAATTTATAACCACCATCCCTGAGCATTGTTTTTTTAAATGTTACATATTTTCTAACATACCTAACTAGCAATTGTAAGTAAATTTTGTGATGTAAATGTTGAAGGGGAAGTTTAAGATGAGGTTTATTTTGAGGGAGAAAAAACATAAAAGAAAGAAAAGGGGTGTAGAATAGGGTGTTAGATGGATGAGAATCAATAAAAAGAGGATAGTATTGGGTGGAACCATTTTATGGAAACCATCTTTCTTACAATGAGGCACATTTCAAAAGTGTGTATTTTTTCAATTGTTTGAAAGAGAAATGAGAAATTGCGTGCAGGGAATCATGAGAATATAGTATATAGAGATATCTTATAAAGTAAGGTGTTGTCCATGAATATTCCAAACATAAAATTGCATTTTTTGGTTCAATCTCAAAGTCAACACATGTTAAAAACTACAATTTTGCATTGAGGGTTCATTATGTGTTCGATTTTATGTTCATTTATGATTATGGTTTCTCTTTATCTTGTAAGAATGTGATTAAGGTTACCCCTCAAAAACATGTAAGTTGAGCCGTGAGATAGGTGTGGGACATGATGAAATAAGTATTGAGTATCAATAGTTAAACAAATAGAAAACAATATCAACCTTATGAATAGCAGTGTATTGCGGTAATTATAAGTCATATCGAGGGGTCACTTAGTCGGTGTCATTAACTTGTCCATAATTTGTATGGCATCATAAACGAGACATACAAAAATGAAAGCAATGGAATATTTATAAATAAAAAATGAAAAATGACACTTTGCTATTAGTTAATTTTATCTTTTAAAGTGTTAACTTTTAAGATTGGACAACCTTTAAAAGTTTAGATAAGATGAAATAAATGAATGAAAGTTGAAAATTACTATGGGAATTAAATTCTTGTGCATCCAACATATATTCCATAACTCAGATTGTTCACACCCAAATAATATTTGTTATATACATGTTCCATTATATTATCTCAATCTCAATTACATTCAAGGGGGGATTAAGTCCTAGGCAGACTAGAGAACTGCTTAGGGGGCCAATATTAAAGTGGCACATAAATTTAAACATTTTCATTATTGTTGAATATTATGAGACTCACAAACCAAATTTTTGTGAAACATGAAATTATCCTTATAGGTAAGGTGTTTGTCCTTGCCATATGTCTCGTAATTCATTTCATTCAAAAATTCCTAAATAGGAAACTAAGGTAAGCCGTTTATTGTTACATGGAAGAATATAGTGAAGAAGGAATGGTTGTGTATATAACAATTTTAGAAGACATTGTGATCCATATATTTTTGAATCTTGAAGAGGATCCTCAATATCTAACGAACTTATCTTATATATGTGATATATTCAAGATCTCCCACATATCTTCATATTGATAAAAAGAATGTTCATCTTATCTATAAATGATGTTAGTAACCTAATCTACAAATTATTTAGAAACATGGAAACACTATATTTATGTCAAATATTTGGAATATCATATAAATAAATATTTCTTTTATCAAAAATTGTTTTCTTTGATCCTTCTCTTCTATATTATAGATATGGGTGTTGAGGTTGTGGACCCTGATTACAAGTTAAAGTGGCAGTTTGGTTTTCTTTGTTCTATTTTTTGGGAGGAAATCATGGTCATGGATAAAAATGGTATTGTCTTCTTAATATACTAGAGTTTTATTAATAGAATGGAGTTGTCTTATTAATATCATGTGATATTTAGGTTGCTTGTGGTTGAAACAAACTTTTACAAAGAGGTGCCCAAGTTATATCTATGTGCATATATTTATTCTTTGGATCATGAAAAAGAGAGAATTATATTATATTCCTCAAGACTAAATAAAGGAGAAATCTGGCTTGTTTCTGGAGGATGTAACCCAAAGTTGGTGACCCACATTAAATATTTGCTTTATCTTGTGATTTCATGCTTCTTTTATTTTTTTTAATTCTATTTTTTATTTTTCATCTATACTTCGATCCTAACTGGTATCAGATCAGGATTTTGATTTGGCAAAAAAAGCTCATACGAGGGTTTCTTGTTTGAGTGGGAAAAATTGTAGAAGATAGAAAGTTTAGGGTTGAGAAGTTTAATGGCAAGAAATTTCAACTATAGAAGATGCAAGTGGATGACTACCTATATCAAAAGGATCTTTGTCTACCATTGAAAGTGAAATCTTTAAATCCGTCAGCTATAAAAGATGAAGAGTAAGATGCTCTTCATCGAAAGGCACTAGGAACAATACAGTTGTGCTTGACAAGAATGGTATCTTTCAATATTTCTAAGGAAAATACAGTGGTACAATTGATAGAAAAATTGGGTACTGACATGAAAAACCCTCATCTTTGATTAAGGTATTTCTCATGAAAATTTTGTTTAATATTAAGATCTCACAAGGTGATTCAGTAAATGATCATTTGAATGAATTCAATATGGTTACTAATCAATTAAGATTTTTGGGAGTAAATTTTTATGATGAAGTTAGGTATTTTTTGATTTTGTGCCCATTTCCTAAACGTTGGAGCACTTGGGTTATGTATGCGAGTAATTCTATTTTTTATTCAAACACTTTAAAGTTTGATGATGTTATTGGTGTGATTGTTAGTAAAGAGATTAGAATAAAAATCACATGTGAATCATCTGGTAATGCTTTGAGTGTAGATAACAAGGGATGATAGAAGGAAAAATAAAAAAGTTATGGACACTGTGGAAGATCTAAGAAGGGAAGATCTAAATCTAGAAGGAGGATGATATGCTAGAATTGTGAAAAGTAGGACATGGAATGAAAGATTATTTGTATTTAAAATTAGGAAAATATCAACAAGAAAGGAACAAAGAGGCAAACGTAGTAGGACATGGAAAGAAAGATTGTTTTTCTTACAAGATGCTCTTATTATTTCTTTGGATAGTAAATTATAATATTGGGCTTCAAATTCTGGTACTTCATTTCATGCAACTCATCATAGAAAATATTTTTAATATTACGCTCAATGGAATTTTGGGCAAGTATATCTTGTTGATGATAAGTTGTGTTACATTGTTATAAAAGGTAGTGTTCATGTTAAATTGCAGAATGGTTTAACACTTAAGTGTTGAAGAATGTCAAGCATGTTCCTAGCCTTAGGAGGAATCTAAATTCTGTTGTATGGTTATATTTACAAAAGATTCTTGCAGAGTTATCAAGGGTTCTCTTGTGGTTACAAGAGGTAAGAAATTAGATAATTTGTATTTATCCACTGTTAGCACTGATCCCTCTTCTATTTTAGCTACTATAGGCATAGACACAACTCTATTACATCACATACTTGGCCATATGAGTGAGAAGGGGATGAAAATTTTACATTCAGAGTGAAATTTATTAGATTAAAAAAACAAAGACGTGGAATTTTTTGAGAATTATGTGTATGACAAACAAAAGCGTGTGATATTTCTTAGGGTTCGATAAACCAAGAATGAGCACAAGTTATAACTTGTTCATACCGATGTGTGGGGGTCGGCTCAAGTATCTTCTCTTTTCTGGTTCACACTATTATGTTACTTTTATTGATGAAATTACTAGTAAGGTTTGGATTTATTATATAAAGAAGAATTTTGATGTATTTGATACTTTGAAGAAGTGGAAAGCTCTATTTGAGAATAAAAAAGGTTTGAAGTTGAAGTGTCTCAGATCATATAATGGTGGAGATTACTGAAACAATGAATCGAATAAATTTTTTTCACATAATGTAATCTTCTGGGTGAAGATAGTTCCTAGAACACCACAATAGAATAGTGTGTCAGAAAGGTTGAAGAGTACTATCATGGAGCATGTACGGAGAATGAGATTGCATCTTGGATTACCCTTAAAGGTTTTCGTTAATGATGTCAATATTTTTGTTTACTTGATAAATAGATGATCTTCAAGTCCTTTGGAAGGTGGAGTACTAGATGAGGCTTGTACCAATAAGAAGGTAAACTATTCTTTAATGAATTTTTTTGGTTTTGAAACATTTTTTCACATTGATAAATAAAATAGGACCAAGCTAGAAGCTAAATAAAAGAAATATACTTTCATTAGGTATGACACTAATTATTTTGGATTCCAGTTGTGGAGTTTGGATAAGAAGAAATTCATTAGGACTAGGGATATTATTTTCAATGAAAGGGTTATCTATCGGGAAAAACTACATGAGAAGAAGATGGAAAATTGATAGTATGGAATAGTTGATGAGATAAAAGATATAGAGGTCCTCAAGGGGATGGGATATCAACAAGTTCGCATCAATCCTAACACATTCAATGTTGATTATGTAGATCAAAATTAGAAATAAAAATAAGAGCCACACACTCCGAAAAATCTTGTGAAACATTTTATTCTCCTAGGTAGTCCCCCTGTAATATTATCTTCGTATTGGATTTACTATTTTTTATTGATGGATGGTGGAGAACCAAAACATTTTTAGAAATACTTTAAAAGTTGGAGCAAGACATGGATGAGGACATGGAATCCTTGAAACACAACCAAGATTGGGATTTTGTTAAATTCCTATAGGAAATAGAGCATTGCATAACAAGTGGGTTTACATGTTGAAGGAAGAAGGTGGAAAAAATAGACCTACAAGGAAAGACTTGTTGTGAAGGGATTTGCATAGGAAAAATGCATAGAATTTGATGAATTTTTCTCTCTTGTTGTTAAAATGAATTTCATTTAAACTATTTTATGTTTGACATTTGTGGAAGATTTGCATCATAAAAATTAGATGTAAAGACTAATTTTCCTCATGTTGATTGTGAGGAAAAAATATATATGGAACAACCATAGGGATATAAAGTTAGGGGAAATGAGAATTTGGTGTGTTGATTGAAGAAGAGCTTTTATGGCCTTAAGAAAGCTCCAAGATAGTGGTATTTGAGATTTAACTGTTTCATGATAGAATACAATTACTCTAGATGTCATTTGGATCACTATGTTTAATTTAAAAGACTAGATAATGACACCTATAGTATCTTGTTGTTGTATGTGGATAACATTCTTATGGTAGGGTCAAACATGCAGGATATAAATGAGCTATAGAGAAAATTAGCAAATACAATTTCCTTGAAGGATTTAGGTGCAGAAAAGAAAATTCTTGGCATGAGAATAAATAAGGAAAAAAAAAGTAGAATATTGACTTTGTCTCAAGAAGAGTATGGGAACAAGGTGTTGAATGGGTTTAGGATGCAATATGAAAAAGAAGTGAGTAAACTTTTGGCAAGCCACTTCATCAAGTTGACTAAAGAACATTGTCCTAAAAAACATGAAAATATTGAATATATATCCAAAGTTCCATATGCTTCAGTAGTTGTAAGTTTGATGTATGTTATGGTATGAAAAATACCAAACATTTCTCATGTAGTGGGAGTTGTTAACAGATACGTGAGTAATCAAGGAAAAGTGCACTGGAATGCAGTCAAGTGGATTCTTAGATACTTGAGAGGGATTGGTAGCAGACAATCGTGTTATCGAGGGTCAAAGGTTTCCTTACATAGATATGTTGCTGAAGACATGGCTTGAGATTTGGATGGTAGGAGGAAAACCATATGTATGTTTTCACTTTTTGTGGCATGATAGTTAGTTAGATTTCTAAACTACAGAATATTGTTTCCTTGTCTACTATAGAGGAAGAGTATGTTGTTTCTACATAAGCAAGAACATAGATGATATGGTTCCAGTGGTTCATGGAAGAGTTGGGAAAGAAGATGGAGCTTTATATGTTATACAATGATATCCAAAGTGGAATTAATCTTGTAACGAATTCAACATTCCATTCGAGAACCAAAAATATACAACTTAGGTATCACTTTAAATTAGATCAATTTTGGAGGATGGACAACTGAAGTTGGAGAAGATCCATACAAGTCAAAATATTGTTGCTATGTTGACAAAGGTGATGAAAAAAGGAATTTGGAAGTTTGTTCGGATTTGGTAGGTCTTCACAATTTATTTTGAAGAAGATAAACAAGTTAGAGATGAGTTTGAGGATGAGATGTAACATTGGGTTGCAACAATTGGTCTCCAAGTGGGAGATTCTTGAAGTTATGGAGCCTAATTGCAAGTTAAATTGGCAATTTGGTTTTCGTTGTTCTATTTTTTGGGAGGAAATCATGGTCATGGATAAAATTATAATTGTCTTATTAATAGACTGGGGTTGTTCTTAATAGATTGGAGTTATTATTAATAGACTGGAGTTGTTATTTTTATAAGCATGTGATATTGAGGTTGCTTGTGGTTGAAGAAAACTTTAATAAGAATGTGATATTTAGGTTTTTGGTGGTTGAAGACAACATTTACAAAAAGGTTCACAAGTTATGTATATGTGCATGGATTTACTCTTTGGAGTATGAAAAAGAGAGAATTGTATTATATTCCTTAGGACTGAATAAATGAGAAGTCTGACTTGTTTCTTGTGGATGTAGCCTAATTTGGGTGAACCATGTTAATTCTTGGGTTTATCTTGTGATTGCATGGTTCTTTTATTTTTGTTTTAATTGTGTTTTTAGTGCTCATTTGTATTTCAATCCTAAAAACAGGCATTGTAAATTCATAGTTATATATACTTTATATCTTTCCCACCACTATTTTAAATTAATCTTAGACTTAGTAAAAACATTCTCTACTTGTATTGTAAAGTATTTCATTCTTTTGTTTTTTAAACAACTCGAAAATGCTTTAGCCTATATAAGGAAGTCATTTAATTAATCTAAAATAAGTAAAAATTATAAGTGGAAAATAAGTTGTATTTGGAAGGAATAACAAGTTTATACATACCCATTCAATGCTTAGGTATATAGAGAAAAGTTACAAAATGATATTAGGTACATATTTCATGAAAATTATTTTTAAAAATTATATGTTTCAAAGCTGGGCATTTTTTTCATTCATTTTTTAATTTTTTGTAATTTTTTTATAATTTTTATTATTTCTTGTCAATGTTTATTCATTTTTATTAACTTTTATTAATTTTCATTAGTTTTTTATTAATTTTTATATTTTAAATAATTTTTTATTAATTTTCATTAGTTTTATTTGCTTTTACTAATTTTGGTTTTTTTAATAATTTTCGTATATTTTTATTAAATTTTATTAATTTTGACAAATTTAATTTTTTAAATAATTTTTGTTGAGTTTTTTTAATTTTTACTACGTTTTATAATTCCTTATTATTTTAAATACATTTTTATTAATTTTTAAATTTAGTAACTAGTAATTTATTATTTTTTTTATTATTTTAAAAATTTTAATGTGTTTTTGTTTTTAATAATTTTTTATTTTTTCGTTAATTTTTATTAATCTATGTTCATTTTATTAATTTTATTATTTTTTATTATTAAATTTTCATTAAGTTTATTTAAGTTTTCTTATTTTAAATCATTTTTTATTAATTTTGGTTATTTAAAATAAATTTTTATTAATTTTTTAGTTCTTCATTCATTTTTGTTTTTTGTTGATTTTTATAAATTTTTATTATTTTTTGTTAATTTTTAAACTTTTGTACATTTTACTTTTTATTTTTTCATTAATTTTAATTTTTTATAAGTGTTTACCTTTTTTATTACTTATTGATTTTGCTATTTTTGACTTCTAATATTTATCAATTTTGATTCTAAATTTTCTATTTTTAATATTTTAAACTTTGATTAATTTTATTTTCGACGGTTTTAATTATTAGTTTTTGTTCATTTTTATTAAATTCAGTTTTTTTTTTGTTAATTTTACTTCTTGCTAATTTTAACCATTGTTTTCATTAATTTCTATTAATTTTAATTCTTTTAATTGTTAACAATAATAATATAAATAATAATTTTAATTTTTCATTTTCTTATATTAGGTAATTGTTTGGTTTTGGTGGGACCAAAAATCCCACATAGAATGGAGAAAATGTAAAGCAATGAGGATCCAAAGGATAAGCCTCTACTATCGGCTAAATTAGATACAAACAAACTCACAAAAATATTAAACTATCTTATCCTTGAGATCAAGCCCGTGAGAACTCAACTGTATTTCGAGGGGAGATTTAGCATTTTCTTTAGACCAACCTACATCAACATTAGGATTAAAATTTTCTTTAGAATGAATCCAGATGATGATCTCCATATTCTCCAAATGCTCATGTGAATGAGAAGCAGGTGGAATAATGACATCATCAACTACATCAATAGAAGTGGTTGTGGCCTCCACAACCATCGTATCAAGAGAAACACCTTTATTTTCATTCTTGGAATCTATCTTTGAGTCACTATCTGGTTGATTCTTAATCACAAGATGAATAAGATCAAAATATTTCCACCACAAGGGTATTTGTTTACTTTGTTTTTTCTTCCCAATTTAAAAGTCCCCATTTAAGTGACTTGTAGAGAAAAAACTCCTACTCCTGAAAGGGAATCCTTAATAATCTAGAGTTTAGATCCAAGTGCGATCCTCAGCAATAAGATTGATGATAGATGAAAAATCAACAAAGGTATCCATATCAATAAGAATAAGAGCATATGTGGTGATATTGAATAGAGATGTCTTGGCATTAATCACTAGACATTTACCTAAGGCATTCCCTATTGACACAAGGAAGTTTTCACTCCAAAATAGGAGGGGAAAATAAGGCAACCATACACAGATCACTATAACATTAAAGGCTTCAGTCATTGGGTTCGACAAAGGAAACCAAGGTTTCATAAGAAGGAAATGGGACTTGAAATTGCACACTTTGCAAAATATCATATCTCTATGATTTATTTTGTCAAAATATATAATGAAAAAACCTCTAGCCGTGGGGTAAATGTTGAGTTTACCTGCAATTAGAGGCTTCCAATCATTCAATATCAAGTCATGGAGAGTAGGGAGGCATGAGAAAAGGTTTTTAAACGTGTAAATCAGACCATTACACTTGAAATTATCTTCAAAAACAAGAACATTCACCCCAAAATAAATAGATTATGTTGATTTGATAGGATCCATCCATTTAGAGATAAATCGAGAGGATATGGCCTCTACCAAGAAGTTTCTAGGTTGACCCAAAGAGACCCTAGCCACAATCCCTGACACATACAGAAAAAGGGGACATGAGGAGGATTTGACTGTTGTTATGGAAGACGGCTCAATAGTGAACCCTTCCAAAAACATAGTTGCAGGCAATATAGGAAAATCCCCAACCAAAGACACCACCGATGCAAAAAAGGAAGGAACACCCAAAGATCCAAAACACCCACTAAAACCTTCAACTCTAGCAACCTTAGCCTGCAAATTCAAGGAAGTCACATGTAAAAAGTTGTCGTTGCAATTAGGGCACGATGAAAGTAGAAAACAACAAATCTCCCTCAAGCCTGTAGAAAAAAATCCAACCCCGAGACACCCTAAACCATGAAGAAATTTTCCAACATAGCTAAGCCTAACTTCATCGCTAAAGCCCCCGCTACCACACTAAAAGCCATGGTCGCTGCCAAGGTTAGGGTAAGGGCATGAAACAATTTTGAACTAATATCATTTTTTCATTTTTTATTACATGTAATTATAATTATAATTTTATTGTTATTAACAGGCCTATCGGCCTATTAATATCATAAAAGTTGATATTGCTAATATACATATAGGCATTGTAAATCCATGCTTATATATACTTAATATTGTTTCCACCACTATTTTAAATTAATCTTATACTTAATAAAAACATTCCTTACTTGTATTGTAAATTATTTCTAATATATATTGTTATTCATTCTTTTGTTTTTTATAAACCTAGAAAATGCTTTAGCCTCTCCCGTGTAAGTAGTTTCATCAATCTAAAATAAGTAAAAATTATAAGTGGAAAATAATTTTTATTTGGAAGGAGTGACAAGTTTATACATACTCACTCAATCCTTTGATATTTAATGAAAAGTTACAAAATCATATTAAGTACATATTTCATTAAATTTATTTTTAAAAATTATATCTTTCAAAGTTCAAAATAATATTTTTTATGGAATATTTATAAATTAATTTTATTTTAAAAAAATTGTGGAATCTTTTTTTTTGAAAATAAATTAATTCAACAAATAAATGAAAATACTTCTTTTCCAAATTTTGTGAGATAATATACACAACTTGTATTAGTAAACTATATGGATTGTTATCGTGTCTTTGTTTTTTTTTTCTACCCTTTTCTCTTCTCCATGTTTATAACTATCAAAAGTTGTTTTCACTAAAACATTCAACAAAACATAGTCTTTATCAAAATCATTCCCATTCTACTAGTGATGTCATGAGTTTTTTATGCTCATGTTCATTTTCAATTTTGTCTTTTCTTCAATGTTCACACATCTTGCAGGATCCTCTTTTTAATTTGTGTTCCATTAGTGCATCTTAACTTGACTTTCTCCCCTTAAATACACAAAAATTGTATTATTTTTGCAAGAAAAAATCTAAAACATTCATTACTCACATGTATCTATTGATAAATCACAACAATCATAGAGGATATCAAGAATTTATTTCTATTAGATGAAACACTAAAATGGGGGGGTTTATATAAGTTACATATTACTAGTTTTCCCATCCAAAATATTATTATGAGTAGATTATTGTTAAGAAAAACATAATTTCCCAAGTTATGTATAATGGATTGACTTATCTTATCAACATCCAACATCTGATGGATGTGGCATTGGCTTCAAAAATCATATGGATGTACATTTTAAATCGAAAATATTCATGTCGATGTCATGGCCCATGCACATAAGAAGCTCAATTCCATTCTTGCAATAGAGGTGGGAACAGGCTTCCAAGTGTGTCAATACACCCACTGTCACCTAGCGGATAGCCTACAAAAGCCTCATTATTTTTATCTATTAGCAATCATTGACACCGCGTTTAGATAATGATCTCTCCATATGGTTGAAAAATATGCAGTACAATGTTACATAACTTTATGGACGAAATTGGAAATCTTCCATTTTTTCCAACCATTTTACAAATCATCTTATATCCTAGATCTTGTAGTTGTGTCTATTCCTGTAATTATTTTGATTTGGTATTTTATAATTAAATATGTGGGTTGTATAGTTTACTAGAGTAAAACTGCCATTCACATTTACAAATTTAGTATCTTGTAATGGTTTTTAACATCTAAAATTGACTCGATACATTTTCTTGAAGAATATTTTAATTGAACCTTCTAGGTATATGTCAACATATCTTCTCAAATTTGTCACATCTCTAAAATGAAAATAAAAATATTACAATGAATGGACCCACAATAGTGTATTTTTGTTGATGTTGACCTACACACCCCTAAACCTTCTAAGAAAATAAAAAACTTTAAATTTGTTTAGTTTGGATATTCCTTTTCAATTCAAAAAATAATGATTTACGATGTACTAAGCTTACTCAAAAAATGATTTCATGCCAAATAAACAAGTTCCATTCTAATGTACCATGATGGAAAGAGCAAGTCAAATTATTTAGGATAAATATAAATTACACCCAATTGTTTCCCTAAAGATGCTAAGAGAGGTATTGAAAAAGTTAAAGCCGAAAAATTGAGGGAAGAGAATTTTTTGGGTTGGGGAATCTATTAGAGGGAACATAGATGATCCTATTTTTTCTTGACGGGTCTTATATGAACACATGCACAAAATAAGAAAATATATTAGTAATTGCATATGCACAATTGTGAGAGTTATAGATTGTATCATCATAGGGTACAAACTGATAAAAGTTATAGAGACTTGTGTCAACATATTTAGAATCAAAATATTGTTTCCTATCCTCACATAAAAGAGAAGCCTGGACCTAGTTAGAGGTATAGTACCATCTATTAGAACAAGAGAATGAACCCTTTGTCTTGAGATAGAGATGATGATAATGATAATGATCCATGATAAATTGAATTAGAACACACCAAAATTGGCAAGAGAAAACTCTATGTCCACTACCTTTTGACCAATAAATTTTATTCAAATTCATGTTTATCGAATTATTACACCGTAATTAAATATATTTATGGAAATGCAAAAAAATAAAAATAATGCAAGCGTCTATAACAATGGATTATTCTAATGTAATTAATTTTTAATTAACCATACATAAATAGGAGAATGCTTTAATCCTTATAACAATTGATCAAATAATAAACAATATATCAAATAAATAAGAGGATAAGAAGACTTACTTGTGAAAACTATAATGCAAAATATCAAGTTGTGAAAACAAGTTAAAAAGTAATATCATAGATTGAAGATTACTTATTGAGAGTTTTGGCACTTGAAACCGAGTTGGGGAAGACCACATAATTATTGTAGAACACATACTGGAGTTGTATGGTCCTGAATTGGTTTTTTTTTTCCTGTCTTGGACCCTTCAATAGTTGGGATATAAAACTCTTTCTTACTTCAATTTCCTAGAAATGAACTTCATTGTATTTTGTTCATGCTTTCTCAACCTTGAGATGGTTACTAATCACTTGCAAAAAGTTGAAAACCATTTAAACTTTTCGTACCCTTGGTCAAAGAATTAGCAAAACAAAAGGAGATGTCATGTATGTGTGGTATGGATAGACTACCATTAGCAATAAACTCTAGCTTTAAACTAATCCAAGTGATACACTACATGCATAAGTATAGGATGAAATCTCATCTAGTTCTCCTAGATGTTTATGTAATTGTGTGTGTGATCGAAAGAAATCCTATATGGGTTCACTTCTATCTCTTTACATAAAGAAAAAGCATAGTTGTATGGTTTATAATGTACCTAACATGATAATAGTGTGTGTCTTCTACGTTACTTTACCCTTTGTTACTTGAAACCCTTTAAAAACGCTTGGAGTTACATTGAGCTTGCTAATAAATTGCTCTAGGACCTTTGCATGTTTGAGAAATGAAGAAGATGAATATTTTACCTAGCTGACTTTTTTTATTTACGTAGACTTAGCAAACCCTTGAGTACTTTTTGAATGATTTAGAACAGGAGCTTATATGAGTGCTAGGTGAGTTATAAAATGACATGGACTTACTTTTGTAGCGTTCTACGGGTGAATATTCTAATAAGGTTGAAATTAAGAAGATAAAAAAATGCAATAAATATATTCCAATTCAAAATGTATTTACATAAGGTTCAAAAGGGGTGTGATTGTACAATACATCCAGGACTATACCCCACATCCCAACCAAAGTCCATGGTTTTTCATTAGAGGACTATGGCGCAAAAAAAAGTTTTGTCATGATGCATAGGGGTTGTTCACTAATTTGATATAATAATGTTTCTCAAATTATTGATAGAGAAGAGTATAAAGATAAGAAAATCACGTAAGATCTAGAGAGATATACTGATTGGATTTTGAATATGAACATTTCACTTAAGAAACGATCATACCCAGATTTGGTATTGTAAACGAACAAGTTATCAAATTTTAGTTTTTACAAGAGAAAACATTTTGCTCTACATATTTTTTCCTCGTTATAATGGGAATCACTATGGAACCTTATTTCTAAGATCAAATCATGTGCCTTAGATATAAGTTCAAAAAAACATGCCCAACTTCCCGCATTAATAAGGCATCCCTTTGAAAATATAACGAAATTTGAAACATGAAATATCAAATATAATCTCCTTCATTTGATTCATGGATAAAAATTAAGAGAAGAAAATAAAAAAAGAGATTGAAATTTTTTTCTTTTTAAATTCCCCACCTTACATGTATAATTGCAAACTCATTTTGAACTCAAAAACCTTGCAAAAACATTATTATTGTTAACTACATAAAGTCTTGCAAAGCTAAATAACTAGACTAACACCAAATATTGTAATAGCAAAGATATAAATCTACAATATTGCCATCATGATAATAGCTTATTGGAATGCTAAATGAAACTAACATGAAATCAATCATCTAAGTAAAAACATGCCTACTAAGTGTTGATAGCTAATTAAAATGGACCCATGAAGATGAAAAGAAAAGAAAATTAGGTTTTACTACTTCAAAATAGTGAAAGGATCTCTCTAAATGGAGCTACAAGGCCATATTATTATTCCTCTACTAACTAAAGATGAATACTGGATGCAAATATGAGCAATCTATTTCATTAATGAAAGTAAGGCTCTTAATCATATGTCTTATATGATAATACTATTCAAAGTATGGTGTAATGTGTGAACATGTATGAGAGATCCTTTATATAGCTTTCTATTGTTACAGAAGCTTGCATCTTGGTGCATGTGGGATTAAAGGATAAATTAGATTAATACTTGTTAACCTTGATTAGTGAAATTAACAAGAAATTAGCATCTAAGTTTCCTTAATTAACCAATTGGGGTTAATTAAAAGGATAAGATAAGATTTTGAATCCTTTAGAAATGATTTAGAGGGAAAATTAGTTATTTTGAATAGTTAGAAAAGGGGTTTTAACCAACAAGATATTTTATTGTTTAAATATAAGGGTAAATAGGCTTGATTAGCTAATAATAGTTAATTGTTTGCTCAGGAGAGGATTATAACGAATGATGTGTCGTCAATTGGCATCCGAAATGTGATGGAAGCTAGTTAATAAAAAAAGTGTTGTTAATTAACCAAAATAGAGGGAGAAATTAGTTAATTATTGGAAAATCACTAATTATAATGGAAATGGTAATAATGAGGGTGATTAGTGCACTTTTAGCAATAAAATTGTGTAAGCAGGTTTTAGGTGTCTAAATTTGCCCCTGATATAGGTGTCACAAGTGACATCACTTCAAATATAGTAGGCAAGCATAAACAAGTAAATTCTGAAGAAATTTTACTATAATGAAGGATTCCCCCCTCAAGTTTTGATGGGGTGAAAGAATAAGTCAATTGATGATAAAAAATTTGAAGGAAATGGATAAAAGAAAGCAGGTAAGGATTAAAATGAATTTTACTACCCTAGGTGTTTTGGAAGGAAAATTGACAGTGATAAGACATGATAGTGAATAATATGGAAGTAGATTTTGCATCCATCTCATTCAATAAATAAATTTGTTTCATCATGTTGCTTTTGATCTACATCGTCATCATGTTGGGCATGCCAAATGTAAACTACCTAAACTCTTTCAAAGCTAAATAACTAGACTAACACCAAATATTCTAATAGTAAAGCTAGAAATATACAATAGTAACATCATGATCATATATTATTACAATGATTAATAAAACTAACATGAAATCAATTATTTAAGTACAAGCATGCCTACTAACTGTTGTTTTCTAATTAAAATGGACCTATGAAGATCACAAGAAAATCAATTTGGTTGTTACAACTTGAAAATGGTGAAACAATCTCTCTAAATGGCTACAAGGCCATATTTTATATTTCTCTACTAACCAAGCATTAAGACTAGATGCAAATATGAGAAAGCCATTCCATTAACTGAAGTAAGGCTCTTGATCATATGTCTTATATGATAATCCTATTCAAATTATGTTGTAAAGTGTGAACATGTATGAGGTATCCTTTACATAGATTTCTATTGTTAGAGAAGCTTCTATCTTGGTGCACATGGGACTTATTAACCTTGATTAGTAAAATTAATAAGATATTAGCATTTAGGGTTCCTTAATTAATCAATTGGGGTTAAATAAAAGGCTAAGATAAGATTTTCAAAGCCTTTAGAGATGATTTGAAGGGAAAATGAGTGATTTTGAATAGTTGGAGAAGAAGGGTTTTAACCAATATGAGAGTTTTATTGATTAAATGCAAGGGTAAATAGGCTTAATTAGTTAATAATAGTTAATTGTTTGCTCAGAAGAGGATTATAACTAATGATGTGTCGTCAATTGACATCTGGAATGTGATAGAGAGTAGTTAATGAACAAAGTGTCGTTAATTAACCAGAACATAGGGAAGCATTAGTTAATTAGCAGAAAATCACTAATTATAATGGAAATGGTAAGAGTGAGGGTAATTAGTGTACTTTTAGCAATAAAACTACATAAGCAGATTTTAGGTGTCTACAATTATTTACAACCCAATATCCTGAAAAAACTTTTAGATTAGTAAACTTTACAATAATTATAAATGTATTAAAAAACAAAATAAATTACCAAATTTATCCCTCTACATAATCTGCCTTGACAACCATTTGTATCGCTCTACAATGTGTTTTGATCCCACATATTTTTTGGGTGAAGGAATTTTGTGTCCAATTGCAACGTGTTCACTATAGTCTATGTGCAATATTTCCACTAGAAAATCTTCATCTTTCATGGACTCGAAAAAAATCACAAACCAACCACTTGAATATTTCATAGACCAAACATATACTTTTTGCAATGTTTCTGAGAGCTAGATGTAATGACAAATACATGTTTTGGGAAACAAGATAAATCAGTTGACAGAAAAATAAAGGCACTCTCGTGGCATACATGCAACAACAACAAATTAATTTCGTATCCAATTCAAATTATATTCAGCAAAGTATGTGTCAAACTTCCCATCCTTCCAGTTGACAAGTAGGGATATCGCTTTCAAAACAAAGGACTTTCAAACATGTGCAATTATTACACCGTGAGGCGTTCTTGTAGTGAGATGAGACCTGTTGGGTCTGACATCTTTCAAAAATTGGAGGGCCAAGATTAGAATGTCAGAGTGTTCATTGAAATCAGACGGTGACAATCTCGGCTTCTGATAGAGTGAACTGTTATACCCCTTACAATTTGGCATGTGTATTGGGTATTTTCTATTTTTCCCGCTTCTGTTCCTGCATGGTGGAGACAGGTGGCTGGCTGCATGTAATAGGGTTCTTGATGGTGGATCTGGCATATGATTTCTTCTCAAGGCTTTTGTAGTAGTGAAAATAGGGCATATAGAATTTATCAAGTGCGGACGTATCCTCTCATCAAGCACAACATGTTTTTTGTGGAATTTGGCCTCTTCGTTAGCGTGGACGATGAGATTTAGAAGGTAGAACTGTATCATCATTTCCACGACGTGTTATGGGAAATGATTCTGATTCCTCTCAACCTGCTTGGAACTCCTAATCGGAAAGGCAGAATCACCGGCGATCATATCCTCCGTATACTTGAAAATATTGTCAATCAGAGGAGAAAGGATTTGGAAAACTGATGCTCTTCACACGATCAGGATGTGCTGTCTTACTTGGTTTGTAGCGCGGATGAAGTCAGAAATAAATTAACGAAAGAGGAGGTAAAAGACAACCTCTCACCATTGTTATTACTATTACTTTTCTCCTCAAGTATTTGGCTCTAAATCCCCCTGCTTACCACCAAGTTCTACAATGTATTTTTTTAATATGTTATTTTTAAATCGAACATGCATTTTTTTAATAAGTTTCTCTCTGCACTAAATTTAATGGAAGAATTGCAAAGCAAATGCAGATTTTCGATGAGATGGAGGAAAATAAGATACAACTTTTGGAATGGGAGGACATTCAAAGAATTAAATATTCATGGAGAGCTGCACAAGATGTTCATGATTTGGCCTACTTTGCATACATTCTATAAAAAATGTTACTTGTATAGGGTTTCGGTGTGTTAGCATTGTATTTTGGGGGTTTGGTGTTTTGGAGGTCTGCCGATCAATTTACATGTTTTTAAAAGAGAATTGTGTCGATTTTTTCCATACTTGCAGGAATGTTTGTGCTGTTGATCCAAGAATTTTTCCTTTTTTTTGGCACTCCATCAACTGGATGTTACAATTTTTGCACTACTTTTTGGAAATTAAAAATATACATATTACACATAATGTATGTGTGTGTAATTTCTTGTGTTGGGGTAGTGTGTATACTTTCTGATGTTTATGTGTACTTCCTCTACGAGTCTGGATCTCTCAAGGTAGGGTTTTTAATTTAGGTTGTTTGATATCCTTTATAGTATAGACATTGTTTTCCTGTGAATTCTCAAATGTTGATAATTTGCATGAGGTTTTAATCAATGAGTTTTCGTGGTGTTTTTCGTTCAAGGATTTGTTGCTGAAGCCATTATTCTCGTCTCTTATATTTTACAACTATGTTGGTCATTATTCAAGACACTCACATGTAACTTTGCATGTTGTGAGTACTTTTGTATAAAAGTAGTAAGGGAATTTTTAAATCATTTGATTTAACACCGCAGGAACACACACATCATACATGCATATCTAATTTAATCCTCATTGAGTGTTAGGTACAATATGTGTATGGCATCAGATTGATTGAACTATTTTTCAACTATAAAGATGGAGTGGACAGTGCTTTCAGACTGTGTTGTGAAACAAATCGTGGATTAGGAAAGGTCATCAGCAGATGTAATAATTGTTTTTAAATACTTATTCTTGCATCGCCTAGCCTTATTTGTTTTTGGTCATATTTAGTAGCATATTTATACATAGAATATGCACTGTTTTTCAACTATATTGTTAGGCTAGAAAAATACTCTTACACTGCATTTGTTTGACTCAAATTTGGAATTTTGAAAGGCCACTAGCAAATACAAGAATTATTTTTAAAGACTTAATCTATGTGTGTAGTACCCACATGTATGTCTTTTATATAGACAATAAAAAACTTTGGTCTTGGTATTTTAATTTAGATTTGGACTATATTGTTTTTTGTATTAATGTTTGTACATTTAATCTGCACTCTTGAAAAAAATTGTTGGCAATATCTACTATTACGGTTTTGTCTATGGTCCTTCTTATCTCTTTCTAGCAATAACAAGTTTGTACATTTGATAGGTGTTTGTTTTTAACTATTTTCGATAAAGACTGTTATTAAGATTTTGTACTTCTTTGGGTCAATTATATTTGCATCTTAATTGTAATTTTTTAATGATGGAATTTTTTAGTTTGTATATTGTATGTGAGCAATATAGATACAATTACCACAATATTTCATTCAATCAAATTGCAATATTTCAGAAGCAATGTGATGCATACAAAGAAAGCATTACAAATTTACAAACAAATTCAAAGTATGGCAACAGGGTTCATTTTCAAAAATTCTGATCAAACCCTTTGGGTAAAATGTAGAAAATGTTTATGCTGGGAAAAAATTAGATATCTCTCTCGGTGATATTTATATGCGGTTCTCAAAGACAAAAGATTTTTGATGTTCTAAGTTCCATGTTTGGTTGTGTCAGCGAGCATCTCAAATACTTGTACCTCAAAAATTTCATATGGAAGGAAATTTCAATGCCCATCGATTTTGGCAGCTTCAAATGCTTGAAGACATGTCATCTACATTGTGTTTTTATTAACAATGATGCACTATTTGATCGGTTCCTAGAACAATGTCCGAACTTGGAAAAATTGAAGATGTCAAGTTATGATTGACTAACATTAAATTTTCTCGTTTTAAGGCAGACGCCTTCAATTTAGATTCATTGTTGTGGTTGGTGATAAAAATTAACTTAGCATGGATGAGGTTGTGGAATTTTCAACCCTATATTTGGGGGAAGGGGTCTTTTGTTCAAATTTCCTACTATTGAAGAACTCCTAATGCACAACTCATTTTTCCAGGTAACTCTAATTTCTTCTCCTCCTTTTTTAATGTTTGTATTCTCATAAAGTTAATTAAAATGGGGGTTGATGTTGGGGGCAATCCCATTATCATATTGCGGGTCAAAACTGTTGTGGGTTTTGAACATGTATCATTCTATCACTTATTTTACTGTTACACCAGAACCCCTTTTAGTAATTTTCTTCAGCTTTGATTGTCAAGAAGAAGAAGAATAATTGCAGTTTAATGAGCCATATATTATATTTTCATGTAGGGGGAGGGTCAAGAGCTAGTCCCTAATGAAGTGGGACCAGCGCTTATCCTTCCACTAATGTAGTTGAAAAAACTCCATATTAATACTACAACTTATTTAGGTGGAAGTGATGTGGCTCTATCCTGCTTTTTCTTAGGACCGCTCCAGCATTGAAAATAATGATGGTCATGTACATCAACAATGTCATTAGATTGCGATTTGTGGAACAAATTCTGGATCTGGAAAGGTTATCAACAGATGTGAGAATTGTGTTTAAAAATTAATTCTTCAATCACCTAGCCTTATTGTTGTTGGTTTTATTTATATGAGCTGTCTTTCAGCTATAATGTTGGGGTGGACGGTGCTTTAAGACTACTTTGTGAAGAAAATCATGTATTAGAAAGGTCATTAGCAGATGCAACCAGGTTATTAGTTGTATCAAGATTGTTTTTAAAGGCTATTAGTTGTATCACCTAGCTTTCTTCTCCCACTCATGTCTTTGTAAGATTTGTCTCATTAGTCTTCCTCTGGAACCCTCAATTTGTTCACCAAACCTCTTCTTCATCATCCCTCATCCTTTTCCTCTATTTCAATTTCTCATTTTTCATTCTTCACTGCATCCTCTTCAGCTTTCCCATCGTACATTTCACGGGTCCCACAATCACTTGCATAACAATATTCAAAGAATATAATTTTTTTTCTCAATCTCATCTTTCGGAGAGATATCCCTATTAAATAGGGTGGTTGATTCGGTTGCACACGACACCGTTTCACTCTAAATAAATTATATTATAAGACTTAATTTAACCCAAGGGTCCCATAATCACTTGCATAACAATATTCAAAGAATATAATTTTTTCTCAATCTCACCTTTCTAAATAAATTATATCATAAGACTTAATTTAACCCATCCACATTGGGTCCCATAATCACTTGCATAACAATATTCAAATAATATAAATTTTTCTCAATCTCACCTTTTGAGAGAGATCACCCTATTAAATAGGGTGGTTGATTCAGTTGCACACGACACCATTTCACTCTAAATAAATTATATCATAAGACTTAATTTAACACATCCGCATTAAGTAGAAAAAGGTCCCAACAATATAAAGTTTATAATTAAACTTTTAAAAAGGGTGTAAAGTTGCGGCCCACCTAAATGGTGTCCCCACTTAATACTAACACACTAACAACCATTATAATTAAGAGGGAGAGATTACTTAAGTCATATAAATAAATGCAACCTAACCCTCATTTTGAAATAAAACACCCACCCATCCCTTACGGCATCAACATTGCACGCTTCATCGTGCGATTGCTAGTTTATAAAATATTTCATAGTCAAGATAAAAAATCGATGTAACTAAAGATTTTGAGATTAGTGGCAACAATTCAATGTAATTTTTAAATTGTATGTGACATTCATATGCCACGGTGACCGTTAACTTACATATTATGACTAGTCGTTCATCTCCCTTAAAAGAACATCAACATAAAATCTGAGACGATAAGCATTTAGATGCCTATTTACCTATCCATATTTTGTATTAAAACTTTAAAATGCAGACACACAGATATATATATATATATATATATATATATACATGAAAATTATTGTGTAATATACATTAAAGAGTTATCAACTATAGCATTAAAAAACTAGTTAATTTTTTATTTCAAGAATTAAAATCAATGGGAACCTTCAACGTTGAATCCATGTGATTACTCATCATAATTTATTTAATGATATCACTTTATTTAGTTATGAATTATAGTTTAATATGCCAAATCATACACCCACAGATTCTTACTTAAATACCCATCCATCATAATTATCCAACACAAAACAGGGCAGTTTCAATCAAATGCAGTTTATATATAGATAGTTTAAAGTCTGTGGGCAAGAAATTTTCAGAATCGGTGGACTTAAGAGAAAACACACTTTTGGTATCCTCATTTACAATCCAATAATGTATAAAATCCAGTTTGCATATTTACATCCAAAGCAACATACTTTTATAAAAAATATATTATAGTTGTAAATCGATATTCTTCCTACAAATAGACGAGAAAACACCTACTTCACATTAACAAAATATAACTATCACATTAAAAAGAATAATACAAGAAGCTCATGTTTGTTATTCACATGCCTTGGATAAAATTTGTTTTCTTACTTCTATAATGTTCCTATTAATTTTCTTTTTATTTGTTTATTTATATGGAGCTTTCATACGCTCATGGGATATTCTTGCTTAGTTATAGTAGGTTTTTTGAGTTAGCTTACCAGTTCAGTTGATTTAGAATAACATTTATATTGAGTTAGCCTATTAGTTGTGTGGAGTCAACTCTACTTCTAGTACCAGTTAGTGAGGGTTATTCCCCACTGATCTAGTAGGAGGTTAGACGTTCATCTCCTATATGTATATGATTTGCATCAGTCTATCTCATGAAATATGAAGCATATAGAGCATTGAGTTGACTTGGAGCCATTCTTGTGTTTTTGTAATTTATCTCATTGTTTTTCATAACTTACACATTTGTATTTTTTTCCTTATTCTTTCCTTTGTGCAATTAATGTCTCACATTTGTAATTGGTGCACTCTTCGATTCAACGGATCCCTGGCATTCCCGATATGGTATTAGAGTCTTTTTCGATATGATATTAGAGCCACACTAGTATTAAGTTTGTCTGGTTTTATCGTGCAATTTTTTCAATCGATATTGTTGTTTGCAAAAAAAATTACATTAATTTATTACTGGTAAGGGAGAAATATTGTATTTTTTTGTGGCAGCCATTTCTGCCCATGAAAAAGCTTCTAGCAATGTGTTTGGGCCATTGCTTGTTATAGGGAATCTTCCAAAAGCATATTTCGGTGTGATTCTGATTTGCTTGCAGTTTGATATCAGTTAGGGCCTCCTCAAATATGGGTGGTTGTCTTGACCATAAAAGCCACGTTTTTGTTGTGGTAGGGGCAATTTTTCTAGGTCTAGATGATTTCTATTGTTTTAGGAGTTCTACAGACCATTGGAGAGGCATTTTCCTTTCCCTAGAAGCGTAAACATTCAGTTTTGACATGGGTTGAAAAGAGGTAAATTCCCCCTCACAAATTAAACCATTGCATTCTTCATTCCATCTTGGTTCTAATGAGTATATGCATGATGCCATTTCCTCTTTTTTTTTTTTGCATTTTTAAATCAGTTTGCAAAATTTTAATTAAATAAGCCATTATTTCCGGGAAATTGTTTTGGCTATAACGTTTGATCAGTAGCTCATATTTGAGCACTGTTCCAGTCAAAAGTGCAAGATTTCTCATGATATACATGATGGCTTCATTAATTTTTGTAAACACAATACTTTACAAAGTGTCACATTTCTTGGGGCTTCTTGTAAAACTCACATGGGACTTGTAATTTTTCCACTAAGTTATAAAGTGCCATCTGGGATATTTTTGATTGTTTTTCTGCATTATGGATTTTATAACGCAGTTTCACCTATTTGTTTTTATGCTTGACTCTAGGAATTTTATTTCTTAGAAGGAAGGCATTATCGATCATTACACTATGCATGATTTGATGCCCTACCTCCATGTTTTTGTTCTTAAGCTTGATGAGCCTCTACAAAAGTATGAGTGGTTTAACCACAATGATGAGGTCTGTGGCCTTCTTGGTATTACTATTTCTAGGGTTACATTATGTTTGTTTGAGAACAATGAGTTCCCTTTCACTCCTTGTACCATTATCTGATAGCTATATGGCGACCTTGTTTCACCATTTGAGAGCGACACTTCCATAGACCACTGTAGTGCCTTTATAGATTCTCCCGCTTCTCACATCCCTTTCATTGTTGATTTTTCCTCTGCACCTGTTGCTACTCATGAGCATTATGCTGACCATTCACCACAGGATTTTTATATTGAGCACACTCTCCCTATTGTTGCCTCCACATAGCTCATTTTTATTCATGTTCATGCTTCCTTTCACTATCTACAACAATGTTCTATTAGAGAACCTTCTTCTAATATAGTTGTGTCCATTTTCTCTAGTGTTCCATTGCATCTTGATTGCCCAATTTATGAAACTCCACATACATAAGTTGTTAACTTTGAGTGCAACGTTGCTTCATCTTGGAATTCCAATAGTTCTTCGTGGTAGTCTTCTCCTCCTACTTTATGTTGTGATGTTAATACATTATTGTCAAACATTGCTCTCACTAAGAAACCCCATTAAGATGAGCATCTTCCTTGATCCTAAGTTGTCTATTTACAAATTCCACTTATGTTGCACTACAGGAATATGCTTTGATTGAGCCATCACAAATTATAGAGGACCCATTAATCTCTCTCATTGGGTTTCCCACATTGGAACATTTTTCACTTCCACTATTTCAGAGAGGTTTCATGGTCCACCTCTTCTTGTGAATCACTTTGTGAGGGTTATTGTCCCCCAACCATACTCTCTGAGACATGTATACTTCAGTGGAATTACCATTGTATTTTGTGCACACATTTTCAAAAAAGATTCCACCTTTTAGTTGTAGACTACATGAAGAGATCAAAGTACTATGTGCTTCTTCTTCCTTTGTGAAGTGGTCTGACTTTACATGCTCCTTTTCTGTCCTTCCCAAGGGAAGGATTTTTGTTCGGTATAGGTGTTTTATCTTTAGTATTTAAGTAGAGGACCACATCATCAATTCTCTTCTTAGGGTACCTTCATGTTCTCATTTCTTTCTCTTTCTACTCTAGAGGATGATCATTGTACATGGGCACCTCATCAGGATGAGTTACTGGGACCCACTACTTCTTATTCTTATCCATTTTTCTTAAGTGAGTTTCATGTCTCTCTTTTGGAAGGATTTTTTTCTCAAATTTATGAGAGGTTTTCATTGTATGTGGGTACAACATCAGACCTTATTATCGGGACCCACTTTCCTTTTTCACTGCCCATCTAAGCTATGCATATGGGGGGTGTTAGTGTAGGAAATTTATTTTCCTTGTATTTATTTATTTACTGGGAGATTTTATACAATCATAGGATATGTTTCCTTAGTTTTGTCATGTTTCATAAGTTATCTTACCAATTGAGTTCAGTTAGCATAACAGCTCTGTTGAGTTAGCCTATTACTTTTATGGAGTCAACTCTACTTCTAGTTTAAGTTAGTGAGAGTTGTTCCCAAATGATATAGGAGGAGGTTACACATTAACCTCCTCTATGTACATGAATTTCATCAGTCTATCTCATGTAATATGGAGCATATGGAGCATTGAGTTTATTTGGAGTCATTCTTGTGTTTTTACAATTTATCTCAATGTTCTTCATAACTTGCAGATTTGTATGTGTGTGTTTAGTCTTGCTTTTGTTCAATTCATGTCTCATATTTATCACCAGTGAAATATTTGATTTAGTGGATCCATGACATTCCCGATACTTCAAAATAAATAATAATAATAATAAATAAACAAATATTTCATTTTTATAACAAGTTACATTGTTTTCTTAGTCACAATCATTTCCATGGCCAAAAAATATGCAAAGTGAAGGAGAAAATCCATTACCTCCATGACCAAAAAACTAATAGTGTTTCAAAACATTGAAATGATTAAAATGAGAGAAAAAATAATAGATATATGACCTAATTAGGATGGATTCTCAGGGAATCTAACCATTCACAAGAATTTCATCAATGCCATAAAATCCATAAATGCCATAAACCCAAAACCTTACCATCTTAATCACCTTACCATACATTTCTTCGTTAACTTCACATTATTTTCCAGGTAAACCACACTTCATATTCATCAAAATTTTCTAGTTAACATTGTTCAATCCTAGCTCATATAGTACTTGCCTAGATTTAAGTTCCCTAATGTTTCATTGTTATAAATTATAAGCTTAAAGCATATGTTGTTTTTTGAAATAACATTAGAATATATGTCGCCATACAATATTATAGAAATCCCACCAACTAACAACATATGCGGTAATGGATATTATGATTTATTATTCAGAGGATCATTCATACATGGTTTCACACTTTTTGCATTCAGAACATCTCTTTCTAGAATCTACTATCACACATTATATACTCTTCACACTCTGTGCATTCACGGTATATATTTTTAGTATCTAATTTTACAAACTACGCCCACTACCCTAATATGAAATCTAGTTTCATGATCCATACTCGAATTTTGATGGTATAAATATGAAATGAACCCCACTATATTCACACTGTCTATGGTCTATGCATCATTGATCATATCTATATAGTGCACTTTATCAAACCATTTCCCGGTGACACAATTTTGTGCCATGTATCATTATTTATTATTGAGGGGTATTTTATAAACCAACCTCATATCATAAATACTCATACACATCTGCTCAGGGGGAACACTACCCCTATCTATCATAGTATCTTTTCATTCCATTATAGCTCACTCATAAACATAACATGTTTCATATCTTTGTTTCACTTACTCTTGTTTGCTTATCCTAGTTATATTTACACTTTGCTTACTATATTAGGAAAATATCTAGTATGTTGTTATCTTTATCATATACAAATACATGTTCACTTGTTCTCTAGTTGTGAATGCAGAGTTGTTACAGATCCTTACATGTGGTAATGAGGCTTGGGACTATACTACTTACCAATCCCACTGAATCTCGTAGGGGCATCTACTTTCGTACACACTATAGGTGTTATTATTTTATTTTATACTACATTTTATTACTATCACTATACTCTATTGATATATATATATAGACACACACACGTTTACATAATTTTTATCTCTATAACATGCTAACAGGTTATTCATGTGCATCATTTACTTTTGTAAACTATTTACCACCATGGTTATTTGATATGTTGTTTTCTATTGTTCTCCTTTGTATTCCATTGTGTGTTATTGTAGTAGGCTATGCCCCATATCTTATATGTACATTGTTTGTATACTTTAATATGCTTTGTTATTGATTTTCTTTTTACCTTGTGAGAAATGTCCCATGTTTGAAAGCCCCTTTTCATGGTCTACTTTGTCTTCTTTCTTACTAGATTACACATTCTCTTCTATATACTTACTTTTATTATTTATACAAACATATTTCCTAGCCACTTTTTATATATGTACCTTTTTTCTACCATGCATAATCTCTTTCCCCTATAGGGTTACAACTTCATATCTGCATCAGGTCCTCTTTTTGTCTGTATTATGCTAGCGAAAGTTTTTATGGTGTAGACGCCTATAGTTGGGTTAAAGAAATTTTATCACTAAACTTGCAATAACTATATTAATCCCCATAAATTGACGACACCTCATTAATTAGCCCTATTTAACCCTCCATTCACGACATTTGTTTGGTCATAATCCTCCTATAAATGACTAATTGTGATAATATACCCTCTTATTAGCTAAACTTCCATCTTATCTTCTTATAGGACACTTCTAAATGCATCGTAGGTTATCAATCCATCACATTGGATTAGGTGGTCCCCTCACAACTCGCTCTAGTTCCTAATTCCTCACTAATCTGGCTTAACTAGCTTAAGTTAAGACTAACTAACCTAAGGCATATTTAACATCTTCTAAACCATAAAGCGCTTTTTGGACTTTTCTATTTTTCTCCCCATATGCACTAGGATTTCATTATTGTCCAAACACAAATCTATAAATAGAAGGGTCACCACTCCCTTTTAGTTTTACATTTCTTTTTATACCTTTTACTCCTATTCATCATTCACACTTCATTTCATATCCCATCTTGACATAGCTTAAGATATCATTTTCATTAGCCAAGCTAATAAGGCATATGATCTTCATTCCACTATTGAAATAGTTTCATCCTACATACTTTCTCCCCATTGGGTTAGTAAGGGATAAATTAAGCATGGTCTTGAAACCATCATTATTGATATCTCTTGATCCTTTTGGAGAAAACAAAAAAACCACTTTGATTGTTTAGAATCTATGTAGATTCACACATAGTTTAACAATATAAAGAGTAGAATAAACTTATCATGTTGTTTATTTTATTATTAATACATTATTTTGAAGTTAATTTCTTTTATCTCTTTTCTTGATGGTTATTGAATGATTTGGGTTAAGATTAAGACTACTAGGTATTATTCTAGTTTACATAGTTTTCCATGTTTTTCTATAATACATTTGGCACTAATGAAAAGAAGCTAAAACTAATAACTTAGAAGCATTAATCAAATTTACACTAAACCATCACGATAAGAGCTGAGATGAGAATTTTCTATCATGAAATTAAATCAAATTAAATCAAACTATTATGCTTAAGCTTATTCCTACTCTTTATATCATTAATTAAGCATGAACCCATAAAGATCAATTTAGAAATCAAAGAGTTTGATTAGTTTCTTACTTCACAAAGGTGAATGAATCTCACTAAAATTGCTACAAGACCAAGTTTATCTCTTCGATTATTAACCTATGAAGAAATGGATGTTACTACGATGGAGAAAAAATCAACATCAAATGTCTTATATCTTTAAGCTGCCACAAATGAGATCCCAAAACAAGGTGTGTTGAGTTTTTTTTGTCTCAGAACAAGGTCATAGTGTAAGGTCAAAAGGGAGGGCTTAGTCTTCTATTTATATTTTTCCATTGGGAGAGTTTGGAATATTGGTGTATATGGGACTAAAGGAAATCCAAAAATTACATTAGGATTAGGAGTGATAAACATGCTTTAGAAGAGTTAAGCTAGGTTTATGATAGTTAAATTTGATTAGAAAGTGATTAGAGACTCATTGAGAGTTAAGAGGAATCACATTAACCATATGTGACTGATAGATATCCTAGGAAGCTTCCAGAACTGATCCAGAAGGGAATATGGAGATGTTTAGCTAATAAAATGGGTTTTTTAACCAAATAAGTTGAATATATGAGGAATATGACCAAGAAGGTTTCGTGAATGGGAATTAGAGAATAGAGCTAAGAGTAGCCAATTAACGAAGTTTTGTTAATGGATCGAATCGGATGAGGCGCTAGGCATAAGAAAATTTTAGGTCTGTACATTTTCCCCTATTTGGGGTGGCATAAGGGATGTCACTTCAAAGATAGTAGACAAACATAAACAAGTAAAATTTTTGAAGAGGTAGGATAAAAATTAGTAAGGTGAGAGATGCCCCCTCGAGTGTTGATGGAAGAATTTGATCGACAATCGAAAAGATGAAGGAAATAGATAGAAGATGAAAGAAAGAAATGGAACATAGAAGAAAATGAGTATGAGGAAGGGGGAATGAGCTAACATCCATTTGGTGTCATGTACACAACTTAATTTTCATCATATTGACATGAAAATTGATAGTATGAACAAATGTCTCTGCTAAAACACCAACTCTATGCAACATACAAAATTTAATGCAATAAGAGAAATTAAAATGATGCGTAACTCCATGTAAGATATAGAATGTAATATAAAATGAGAAATTAAAACAAGATAACCTAATAGAGAAACAATTACAAACACACGTTCTTAAACCAATAATGTCTAAGATAGTTGTACCAATGTTTTTTACCAAGTTGTAGTTCCGACTTGTATGAATTAATGACAAGGGTTAAAAATGGTTCCCTAAGTAAGGATACATGCAAGAGTAATAACATAGGACACTTGTGTCCTATTAAAATGTATCGTGCACTATGAAAAATTAGCAAGCAACTTGTTGTGCCCCATAGTATTGTTATGGTGAAATCACAACACCCTTGAATGATTGCAAGTGGATGGTTGAGGAAGTCAGTGTGATTCATCAAACATGGATTTATCCCAAAGTGTGGGAATTTGCAAATGGTATAACCCTTTGGATGAAGGTTGCTTCCTATTCCTCTATTTTGATGCACACATCCAAATTGTAGAGGATATAATCTAAAATCTACTCTAACTTTCCAAGGAGACAAGGTTAAGAATATTATATGAAATTAAACATAATCTAACAGATGTGATGCACTGAAAGGAATGTTGAACACCTGTTGTTAGTGCAGAATCACAATATCCCCAAATGGCCTTGTTGTGAAGTGAGGAATTTGGTGTGATTGTACAACATGGGACCGTCTCTCAAGCTGTGGGACTTGAAAAGCTTGAGATGGACCTCCGGAGAAAGCCAATTTTTGCTTCCTAATCTACCTACCATAAGCTACTCCAGTGTAGGAAGAACCTATTCTATCCTAATCTAACCATTTCAAGGGGATAGAGAGAGAGGGGGGGGGTGAAAGAACCTACACTAAGAAGTGATACACCAGAAAAGGAACTGGTTGGATCACAGATCCGACTGCCTGAAGTGGAGAGAGGTGAGAAGAGGAGAGGGTGGATAAAATGCACCATGGACCAGAGATATATTTCACACATAATACAACTTCAAAATCCATTAAGCATAGCTCCCAAAACCTGTAACAAACATAAGAGTATGAAAAATATACACTATAATGATGAGAGGTAAGAAGAGACAACAAAATAAGCCAAGGATGGATAGATGCATCACGAAACAGATTTAATTGCTCCAAAATGTTACATGGTACATCATCAGTGGGAAAGAGGAAAGAAAATGCCATTATAAATCCATGGGAGGAGGATTAGACTCTACATTTTACCCTAAGGAAGAAAGAGAGAGGTGGGCAGAGGAGAAACAATGACCAATCCTTTGAATATGCCCCTTCACTACAATATATATGAAGAATGAGAGAGAGGAGGGAAGAATTAGAATCCTTCTTCAACCACCTTGAGATATGCATTGAATCATAATTTGAAAGCTCAACCACCATCAATAAATTCCCATATTAAATCCACCTACAATCTATCAATTCTGGTTCCCTTTGTCTGCTTGGCGTGCTAAGGAAGAAGAACAATGGATCAAATTAAATCTAATCTAGGTAGTTGAAGAAATCAGATTCTGTATTAATGGCCTGGAAGATGTTTTCCCATTTTTCACCTACTAAATCCTATTACGAATGATATTTTATGTCTCCATGGAGTAGAGGGTGTAGAGAAATTTTCCAAAAGTATTCTCCTTGCCAAAATTCTGAGTTTTCAGTCAAAAGATATGGCCATCTGAAGATTTAGGGTCATGGGCGCACCATGTTTAAAGGAGTCTTTCCATATCGGGTCCACGTGGGAAGTCTCGCGCATCTGGAGATTCTAATCCTTCCTTATGCTCTTGAAATCGCATCGGGATGACACATGGTGGCTTCCACAAGATCCTTGGGCTTCTTTGTATTTTTTCCCAAGTCTCTTTGTTTGGTGGGGCCAAAAGTCGACCCTGGACACGTGGAGGGCTTGGCACTTGTTTGGAAAACCGCCCCCCCCCAAATTTTATTTTTGAAGTAAAGTCATGTTGACACTTGGCTCCCTCCACTGGCCTGCCTCTACTTTAATTATTCAACCACCTGACTTTGTCTCTTTTTTGGACCTAGGACACGTGGAAGGCTTGCACTCATTTGAAAACCCACTCCAAATTTTACTTTTGAAGTAGCGTTGTGCTGACACTTGGCACCTTCTGCTTGTACTCTTATACTTAACCAATTTAGGCCCAGTTTTGAATTTGAACTTTGTTGACCATTGGCCATGTGGAGGGCTGGCACAAGTTTGAATCTCCACCTTGGGCTCCCATCTTGAAATTGAGCCGAGGTGACACGTGTTTCGTTCTGCTTGTTCATACTTTTCAACAGAGGGATCTATCCTTTTTCAGGCCTCATACATGTGGAAGCTTCACACTCATTTAAGTCTATCCTTTTGAGCTTAATATTTGGAGATTCGCCAATGAGGAACGTGGAGGCTTCTATTGATTCTTACATACTTAGCCAATTTTGGGGCTTGTTCTAAATCACTTACAGAGCCTGAAGACTTCGAGCCTTCTCCGTTGCTTTTCCTTTGAGCCTATGGTTTCTTTAACACTTTTATCTTCCTTTGCAGACCATGCTTCTCCATTTTAAGGTCATGTTGTTGTCTGATTGTTGGATTTGAATACGAGTTCTCTGGTTTCTCCTGTGTGGGGTCGTGTTTGATCAATTTTCCTGGGGGAAAAAATTGGGATAACAATTTGGTGACTCACGGGGACATCTACCTGCTAGATGAAGATACCAGTGGCCTTGAAGAATCCATTGGGCATGGATTCAAGAATGATATCTTGATACTGATCCTATCTCTGATCTGCGAGCGTGACCGTTTACACTTGGTTACCCTGAATCTACCTTGGAAATGGACTACCTCGAAACCCATTTTTAGTTGCTCTATATTTTTTTCATCTTGGAACTAGAAAATGTTATAGATAGCTATGGGTCTCTGTCATGAATACTAAAGGTCTTGGCCCTGGTAGCTCTTGAAGCAATGCGAAAAAAAATTATGTATAAAGACAAAATCATACATGCCTCAAATGAGACATGCAAAGTGTGCACACAAACTTCTTCTACTGAAAACAAAGTCTACTCCTACTCCTACACTAACCAGAGAGAAAGAGGCAAAACAAATCTTGCTATAGGTAGGGAGAAGTAGCTTCCCTTTCTCAAAAGGGGTAACCATGCAAATGATTTGACACTGAATATGGCTGCCTGTATGAGTGAAAAAATGACAATAAGCCAGTCCTCCACCCAAATCATCAAGGTATCTATATCAACCAAAAACAACTCCTCAATTTGATTGGTATTGGACTCCTGAGGGTGCTGATGGGACCCTTGGTGCTTTGAAACTTGTCCTCATTCCCTAAAGTGGGCATGAATTGTTCTGAGCTTCTCTCTTGGCTCCAATGAAGCCAAGTACCTAATTAGACATGGTCTGATCCTTTGGATGTGCTCATTACTCTGAAATTTAAATCCAAAAATGGAGTCTTTTGTGGACCTTCTTGGATGGATGGTGTGAGAGGGATGATTACACCCTCTTGTCTTTCTCTTCCTTCTCCTGTGAAGAATCATGGAAGACTCATATCTTCCAACCTTGGTTCCTAGAGGGGATGTTTTGATACATAGGATGTTTTTTTGAATGCCCCTCCTTTATGGAAGCAGGATCATATGCTTGGAAGGGGGGGTGATAGAGGAATTACATGATGTAATTTCCTTAGGCTCCTCTCTATCAAAGTAATCCTCTAAGTTAGACAGATAATTTATCTCCTTGTTGACCTGTTGCATGTGCTCGACCTCCTCCATAGTGTCCTCCTGATCTCCAACATGCTCAGTGTGGTTCCCTTCATCCTCCAACATGAAGTTTGAAAGCTCAAAATCTTCTTCAACATTAGAGATTAAAGGGGATGAAGTGGGAGGAAGAACTGAAGGTTCTTCTGTAGCCTTCTCCACACTTGGAGCCTTTGAACTGTATGGTATTCCTCAATCATGGGTTCATCAATCAAATCAGGCCCTTGAAATGAAAGCAAAGAATCTTCAATTATGCTTTCTTCATTTAGTGGCTTCAACACTGATTTGATATCTCCCAGCTAATCTTCTTCAATGGGGCTTGGAGCTGATTGTTCCTCCTTTTTAACTGGTTGTACAGGTTGGATTAGATTAGCATTCTCTTCAGACATAGTGCAATTAGGGACACTATATTCAGATAAAAAAGACTGCTGATCTTCTTCTTCTTATTTTTGTTCCTTCTCTACTGCAAACTCAGCCTCAGTCACCACTGGCTCTTCAACATTGACCTCCTCTAATGGCTTGACCATCAAGGGGATCTTTGTAAACCCAAATCAGGAAACCCAACTCTTCAGATCTTCTATCATTTTTACTCTGTTGGGCTCCCCTTCTTGTTGTTCTCCTTGACTGGATTCTTGAGTCTCTTCTGAACATGGACTTGGGAAAGCAAGAGGAGTGGAAGGTTGGGGTTCAATCATTTTTGTTATTCTTTTTGGTGGAGAAGGGAGTGGAACTCCTTGTTTGGTTTGAAGGGGATGAATGGTTGGAAGGGAAAAGTGTAGAGGAACTGATGTGGGATGGGAGATCAAGAGATGGATCAAATAAAATTAACACTGGTGCTAACAAATGAGGGGATTTACTCTTGATCATGCTGAAATGATAAAGTTTGAGAAAGAGAAAATGAAGAGCTAGGAGGTGGTGGACTTACCCATTGAAAAGGTTATCTTGTGTCCAACTCATAGGCCTCAATCTCCTCAATCCACTATGCAAGTTGAGGAACATTTCAACCATGAAGTCAATCTTCTCCTGAGGGATGTAATGTCTTGGAAAAGGGCTTCCCCATGGACAAGGTGTTTTGAAACCAATCCTGAATGACCTCATTTGTGTTGTACATTTGGATTGCACCATGTTAGCCTCCATTATTTGAATCTTCTCCATAAACCAACATTCTCCACATAGTTTTCACCATTGTATGTGTCCCCTTGTTCTTGATAAGCTCCATGGCCAAACTAACTTTGACCCTGCTCATGTGGATAAGCATAATGGTCCTGGATCTGATTATAATGCTGATCTGGAGGATTTGGGAAATGCATTGAAGGTGAAAGGAATTTTTGCTATAAGTGTGAGTTCCATGAAGGGTAATGAAGTAATGATTGCAACACTTCATGAAATGGACGAAAAATGGAGATATGGATAAAAAGTTAATGAAGATGGTGGAATGGGATGGAAAAGGTCTGCAACTTCAGTATGGTGGTTTTGACCGAGGGACTCACTATATGTGCATTGCATATGCCTCAAAAGGCTAACCTAACAGGAACACACCAACCTGCAAGATGAAGTGGTAAGGTGCTCCATACCTTTCCCACTCCCCTGGGCATCCAAAACTGTTCAGTTGGCAAATTCATAGCACCACCCCGAATTGGCCTGGTTATGAATTGGGGAATTTGGTATGATTGAAAAACATGAGACCATCTCTCAATTTGTGGGACTGCAAAAACTTGAGACGGAACTCCAGAGAAATTCCGGTTCTCTTACTTCCTAATCTAACCTGGGTAGCGCCCATTTCCCTTTGACACAACCTTTTGATACTGAGCATGAACAACTGTTGACTATATCATGGACATTATTATAGTTTTGATTTGTATTAATGTTAGATTTCAATCGACGATTATTGTTGACTTTTATCTTATATGATGCATGATGATTATTTAAGAATTTTTAAGATATTGACGTTTATATATTGTTTTCACATGGTTCTATTATGATGTTGTTTGGCCTCTTGGGTATTGGGTCTTTTGAGTAGACCTCGCCATGCAATTGGATAAAATTGATGATGATTCATAGTTGTGGATGAACTTGTAAGTGATACCGCTGATTGTCTGGTGATTTTTTGTGATTCAATATAGATTGATGATCTTGAAATTATGTTTATATTCAGTTGGATGTTCTGATATGGCCACAATGCCAAAGGAGGTATTTATATTTTTTTTGGTTTAAAAATCACAACAAACATTAGGGTTGGAGACCAACCATTTTTGGAATCTAGATATTCAAACAAGGTCACCCTGACCACTATCCTTTTTTTTTTGTGTGTTTGATTTTGTTAGGGATTC
>CM034151.1:106909543-106966581 GCA_019776745.2 Taxus chinensis
TATCATTTACTTGGCCACTTTTTACTGCCCACCCGATTTCCATTCCCTCCCTTGCTTTTGCTTTAATCCTCTTGGATCATTTCCCACATTCGGCGCATGTAATCTTGGCCGATGCTTTATATGGTAGGTGGGCACGGATTTTGAATGGCTAGAGAGCCACCTTAGCCTATGTGGTAGGCGCTAGACTTGGAGCACATTTCATAGGGATGTGCATTGTTTAATTTTAGGCGCCCAATCCCATAATATATGCATGTACAGTCTAAAACTATGGATAGTTTACAATATGCGTGGAAAGTTTAGACTAATGCGTGGAAAGTGGAATAGATAATGCATTGAATAGTTTGAGAAATATGCGTGGAAAATTGCAAATAGGTTATTAGGCATGGATAATTTAAATAATACATGCCCAATGTCCCACATGCATGGCGCAAAGACAAATATAGAGGTTTATATACACAAGTTGGTTTAATGGTTAAATGAGAAGGAGGCCAAGGCACCCCTCCATAATCGAGTGTGTCGAACCTAGATGAGGGCCCCCCAGCCAGTTAAATAGCGGGGTCCATTTGTTCGAGAATGAGTGTCCAATACCGGCATTCCAAAACCCATTTTTTTAGTACGTCACACAATTCGTCCACGTGTCGCAATATGATCGAAACACTTGGTGAGCGTGCAGACGTCCAACCTACACAAAACTCCAAATTTCACCAGTTGCCCAAAAATTTCAGTGGGCTATAACTTTTGCAAACGAGCTCCGTTTCCTGCAAACAAGCTGTCATCGGAGTCATATAATTTTTATCCCTTGCTTTAAAAAATGACTGTAACAATTTCTGAGAAGATCTTAGATTGGTGTTTCTCTGTGAGGATCCTCTGGATCATTCCTCCCCACTGAGAAACTTTTGGACCCCAAAAGTCAACCTAATTGGTGAATAGGTGAGGGTATATCTCCCTCACCTTCCCGGTTTCCATCCATTTTACCTTGTTCGGGTGCATGCCTTTGAACCCAACACATGAAGATACTAAATATCAACCCTTTGCGAAGTTCTTACTTTCCTGTCCAAAATTATGTCTTCCTGCAACTCATCAAGATACTCAGGAGCAAAATCATCAATGGAAGGCATAATGTTAGAATCATCATGATCAACAATCATAGGCGGTTCATACAATCTTAAATTCTCAACATTTACGACTGAGTAGATTTGCATATATGGAGGTAAATCTAATCGGAAAGTGTTGTTACCAATTTTTTCCAATATTTGGAATGGACCATACCGTATAGGTTTCAATTTTTTACCTTCACCCTGTCAGTCTTTCCTTGCTGATGTGAAGCCAAACTGAATCACCAACTTTGAACTTGTGATCAGTTCTATGTTTATCATGCCTAGCTTTGTACTTGGCCTGGCTTTTCTCCAATTGTTCATGAACATACTGATGAACCTGTTGTATTCTCTGCACAAATCTTTTAGCCTTGTCAGAATCACTTGCACCATTAACAACAGTTTCATGTCCATAATATATATCTAATGGAGAATTAGGTAGATATCCATAACAAGTCTCAAATGGAGACTTTAAAGTAGAAGAATGTAAGGCACAATTATAAGCATGTTGCACATAATAAAGATGTTCATCCCACAATTTAGGATGTTTGTTACTATAGCCCCTAAGTAATTGTACCACTGTGCGGTTTACAACCTCTGTTTGACCATCAGTCTGTGGATGAAAAGCAGTGCTATTTTTCAGTTTTGTGTCCATTAACCCCCACAATGTTGACCAAAATTCCCCAAGAAATCTAGAATCCTGATCAGATATGATTGAAGTAGGTAAACCAAAATGAACCCAAACAAACTGAAAGAATAAATGTGCAGTTCCCTAACCAGTTATTTGTTTAGTACATGGAACCAACACACACATTTTGCTAAATCTGTCCACTACCACATATAAGTAATCATGTTTTCTATGTGTCATGGGCAAGCCTCCTACAAAGTCCATGGAAACACTTTCCCAAGGCCGTGTTGGAACAGGAAGAGGAGTGTAAAGTCCTAATTTCTTATTACTTGGCTTGCTTGTGGCACAAAGAACACATCCCTTAATATATCGGTTTACATGTTCATGCATTCTACGCCAATAGCAATATTTTTGTAAATGTGCAACTGTCTTACTAACACCAAAATGCCCTGAAATAAGAGAAGTATGTGCTTCCCTAATCATATGCACACGCTCATTTTCTGGAATACAAAGTTTTCCAGAATGATATAACAATCCTTCATTGCAAATGATAATATTTTTCTCCTACTTGTTTCCCACTTACTAAATCCTCATACACTTCTCCAAAATCAACATCATTTGCATATTGTTCCTTGTAACTAACATGAGCCAAAGAACTATGCTGTAAAAGGATAGATGCTACTACCACTGGTGGTCTGGATAACATGTCGGCAACCTTGTTTTGAATACCTTTTTTATACCTGATTACAAGATGAAATTGTTGCAAAAATCCCATCCACCTGAAATGTCTAGACTGCTGCAATTTGGTTTGTGTTTGTAAATATTGAAGCGGTTGATGGTCAGCATGGATAATTGTTTCTTTTCCCATTAAATAATGCTTCCATTTTTTAATAGTTTGAACCAAAGCATACAACTCTTTATCATAAGTTGGATAGTTTCTTACCGCACTTGTAAAGGTTTCTGAATGGTAACACACTGGTCGTTTGTTCTGCATCAAAACTGCCCCCATTGCGTAGTCACTAGCATCTATCTCAATCTCAAATGAATGTTGTAAATCTAGAAGTGCCAAGATCAGAGCGGTACTTATCTTCTCTTTGAGTGTATCAAATGCTTTTTGTTGTTTTCCTCCCCACTGAAAGCCCTGTTTAATACTTGTCAAAGAATGCAAAGGAGATGCAATATATGAGAAGTTAGCAATAAATTTCCTCTAGTACTGAACTGCACCTAGAAAACTTCTAACTTCCGTCACATTTGTGGGTCTAGGCCATTTCACAATAGCCTCTATTTTTACAGGATCAATTTTCAATTCTCCATTTCCTACAATATACCCCAAGTAAACTAAAGATGTTTTTCCAAATTCACATTTTGACATCTTCAAATACAATTTCTCTCTCCTTAGTGCATCTAAGACTTTCTGGATGTCTTTAATATGTTCATCCCATGATTTACTGAAAATAAGAATATCATCTAAGTAGACAATAACAAAATTATCAATGAATGGTCTAAAAATTTCATTCATAACTCTCATGAATGTTGCCGGTGCATTGCACAAACCAAAAGGCATCACTAACCATTCAAACAATCCCTGTTTCATTTTAAAAGCAGTTTTCCAAACATCACCTTCTGCAATTCTTACTTGGTGATAACCACTTCTTAAGTCTAACTTAGTGAAATAAATTGCATTTCTTAATTGATCCAGTAAATCATCTATTCTAGGAAGAGGGTAATGATTCTTTATAGTAATCTTGTTTAAAGCACGAAAATCAACACACATTCACCAAGTGCCATCCTTCTTAGGAACCAATATAATTGGTGAACCACATGGGGATGTACTTGGACGAATTATACCTTGAGCCAAAAGTTCCATTACCTGTCTCTTGATTTCCTCGTTCTCTACTACTGATAACCTGTACATTCCGATATTGGGAAGAGGTGCATCCTGAAGCAACTGTATCTCATGTTGAACCCCTCTTTTGGGAGGTAGACCTTGTGGATCCTAAAAAACATCATCAAATTGAGAAACAATTTTTACCAATTCATCCTTATGTTTTAGATCGCAAGTCTCAAAAGCCATCTCATTTTATTTTTCCTTGGCTTTGACCACCATGAGCACACAACTTTTGCTTGATTTTACAAGCCTTTTCATTTGACCTGCAGTTACCAAGGATAGATTATTCTTTTCACGGTGAGCTCTAATAATAAACTCAATTCCATCCTTTACAAGCAAATATTTATTTTCTTCCCTATAGAAGATTGCTTTACGATCATACAAATAAGGACTTCCCAAAACCACCCCAAAAATATCCAAAGGAACTACATCCAATTCAACCTCATCAATAAACTTGTCTGTAATGGCAAATCTGAAAGTACAAGTTTTAGTTACCTGCAGTTTTGCATCATCACAAACCCAACCCAAAGGATAAGGCTTGGGATGTGGTTTAGTTTTGAGTCCTAGTTTTTTAACAACCTCCTCAGAAATTAGATTAGCTTGAGATCCACTATCAAAAAGAGTATCAATTTTCGTATGCTTTGAAATTACTCTAATGTGGAAAAGCTCATTTCTTTTCTTATCGTCAGGTATAGTTTGTTTACTAGAAGAAGATGCAACATCTGTAGTGCTATTGTTGGAAATTGAAAGAGTTGATTTACCTTGTAAACCCATAGCTGTGATTTTGGTTTCATCACCTGAATCAGAACCAAGATCATGCACTACAGTGTTTGTTTTCTTTTCCTTTCCTTTCTTAACCATCCATTTAGGCTTCTTTTCAGGATGTAATTTCCAACATTTAGACTCATCATGGTTTTTTTTACAATGATTACAAAATGGTTTTTCATCTTCCTTCTTAACAGTAGAGTTTGTTTTATGCTTACCCTTTCCTTTTCCTTGTTCTTTCGAACCTTTTCCTTTAGATTGCTTGTTCTTCTGATTAAAAGAAGAGAAAGAGGACTCCTTTGTCATTTTCCCTCATGCTTCCAGATGGGTTGCTTGAACACATACTGCATCAAGATTAGTAGGACCTAAAACAAGTATCATATGCCTTAGATAACTATGCAATCCACCAATATATTTGAGCAGTGTTTCTTCTGTGTTTAGGGAAATTCCCAGAATTAGAGCCCTTTTCCTAAATTCTTGTGTGTATTCTTGAACACTTTGTCCCTTAGTTTGTCTTAATGTTTGCCAATCCATCATAGCTTGTTGCTTATAACCAAGAGGATAAAATTGTTGCCTAAGATTTGAAACAAATTCAGACCAAGAAGTGATTTCTATACCTTTGTTTTCTTCCACTTCCTGAAGCTTACTCTCCCATCAAATGAGTGTTGTTCCACCCATCCGAAGAGTTTCTAGATGAATCTTTGCTTCATCATCAACAATTATCTAAAACCCTGCAATATACTTATATTTGCTTGACCCAGTTATCCAACTTCTCTGCATTTAGCTCTCCAGTATACATAGGCAATTCAAACTTGATATCTAACTTTAATGAAAGAAAATCAGATTTAAAAGAGTCTCTTTTTGGAATGTTAGAACTAGAGCTTTCTTCTTTCTTACCTTCTCTAGTCCCCTTTTCCCTTTTCCTATCTTGGTACATTTCTTCCACCATTTCCTTCATCTGTTGGAAGGATTGACAAAAATTTTTGTTCCACTTCCTCTCGATCCGCCATTATAGGACTTCGAGATCGTCTGGTACCAATTTTGGGATCTCCTTCAACTAATTCTCCTTCAACCTTCTTAGATCGAGACCTTGTTAACATCCAACACACAACTTGCAATCCAAAACACGTTAAACTGAATCAAAAATCAGTCAAAACCAGCTCTGATACCAATGATCTGAAAACCAAATTTAACTAGCAATTGTGCACACACATTTTTCTTGCTTTGTATTGATTTTCGATGTAAAAATTCTGCATTATTTCTTTTTGTATTTTTAATAAAAGGATAAAAATTGCAAGTACTTTGCAAATATTGAAAGAAATGAAGAGGATTCACCAGCAATGTGACGCAAGAATTGATAACGGAGTTCGGTGCTTGAGGCCTACGTCTCTGGGTCTGGTTGAATGGGACCGATCTATTAAAATCTTGAAAATAATTCTTTACAAAGAATTCTACAAAATTCTGACCTTCTCATAGTCTTCCTCTGTCAAAAATAACAGGGGTTGCTTTTCACATCTCCTTCAAACTCCACTCCTAGCTCAAGATATGAGCATTACAATATTACTACACAGTCCCCAAATGAATTACAAATAGAATATCACCCTTTTTATATTGTTTATGCGCCTCCTAGCATGCCGGCTGGGTGCTTATCATTTTACTTGGCCCACTCGAGTTCCATTCTCCTCCCTTGCCTTTGTCTTATCCTCTTAGGATCATTATCCCACATTCGGCGCATGTAATCTTGGTCGATGCTTTATATGGTAGGTGGGCGCGGATTTTGAATGGCTAGAGAGCCGCCTTAGCCTATGTGGTAGGTGCTAGACTTGGAGCGCATTTCATAGGGATGCGCATTGTTTAATTTTAGGTGCCCAATCCCATAATATATGCATGTACAGTCTAAAATTGTGGACAGTTTACAATATGCGTGGAAAGTTTAGACTAATGTGTGGAAAGTGGAATAGATAATGCATTGAATAGTTTGAGAAATATGCGTGGAAAATTGCAAATAGGTTATTAGGCATGGATAATTTAAATAATACATACCCAATGTCCCACATGCATGGCACAAAGACAAATATAGAGGTTTATATACACAAGTTGGTTTAATGGTTAAATGAGAAGGAGGCCAAGGCACCCCTCCATAATCGAGTGTGTCGAACCTGGCTGAGGGCCCCTAGCCAGTAAATAGCGGGGTCAATTTGTTCGATAATGAGTGTCCAAGACCGGTGTTCCAAAACCCATTTTTTTAGTACATCACACAATTCGTCCACGTGTTGCAATATGATCGAAACACTTGGCGAGCGTGCACACGTCCAACCTGCACAAAACTCCAAATTTCACCAGTTGCCCAAAAATTTCAGCGGGCTATAACTTTTGCAAACGAGCTCCATTTCCTGCAAACAAGCTGTCGTCAGAGTCGTATAATTTTTCTCCACGCTTTAAAAATGACTGCAACAATTTCTGAGAAGATCTTAGATCGGTGTTTCTCTGTGAGGATCCTCTGGATCATTATGTTAACTTAACTAGCACTAGTCCACTTGCCTTGAATGCTCAAAATATAGTCCCTATTGCAACATTAAAGAGTATTCCATATTTCACTGGAGAGAACCAAAATTCTCCTAGTGATCATGTCCAAGATATTGCAAATGTCAACACAATCCATGAGATTCATAAAATGGATATTGCAGTTAAGCTTCTTGCCTCTTCACTCAAAGGGAAGGCTTCATAATGGTTCAGAAGTCTTGAGGCAGGCTCTATTCAAAATTGGAATCAAATATGCACAACACTCCAATACCAGTTTGGGGAGAAGGGTGATAACTTATCTTTGCTGGAGCAACTAACAACTATTAAAATATCCCTAAATGAGCAACTGATAGACTTCAACCTCAGATTCCAATAGACCTGGGACAGGATTCCAACATCAGTAAAACCTAAAAAATGAAGGTGCTTTCTTGTACTTTCTTAGGGCTTTAAATTCTGATATTTCTGTGATGATCTAGTCAATGGGGGGCACTACATTTCCAATAGCCTATAGCCTTTCCATAGGGGCTAATAACCATTTGATTCAAGCTGGTAAGATTTCTCCTAGACCATCCATGCCTTTGTACCCTGAGTTAGGAAACCGAGATACTAGCCAAACACCTACATTAGCTCCTATACCCACCCCCAGGAGTCAAAGTTCAGCTGAATCTTCCACTTCATTATCTAACACCTCTAAAGAGCTTCAGGAATGGATGAAGCAACTGAAAAACCTGGGAAATGAACTAGTGACCATCACAAGACAATAGGCACAGAGCTCTAGGCCATATCAACCTCAAGCTCAATCTCAAGCTAGACTCCAATACCAATAGAACAGGCCACCACCTCTGATTGCAAATCAGAATCAAAATTAAGGATAGCCTTAGGCTGCTAGATCTTTTAGGTCTTATGATCCAAATATAGCCTCAACATCGAAGGAATTGGTCCCTGCACAAAACAATATGGCACAGTAATATGATTGGTGTTTTCCATGCAGTCAGCCACATAACCAATCCATGTATTTTAATGGTGCTCCGAATCAAGATTTGATGGTGCAAACCAGTATGTTACCAAAAGAGCTTGGCCAAGAGGGAGATCAATAGCAAGGAGCTCAACAAAGTGAACCTCCAGGAGAGACTATGCTTGTCAATTGGTAGGCTGAAGACTTATGTGGGATGAATAAGTCTCCTACTCAAGGTGTGGCTATCAATACACGGTCCAAAAAGAGAAGTATTGGAGAGAGCCAACCACTGAATTCAGGTGACCCTCAACCTTCTATCACTCCACAAGGTCTTGGTGTTCCAAGCACAACCCCCAACATACAAAACCAATCCAAGCCACCTTCTAAACTTAGCGAGGTATCATTTGTAACATCTCATGTAAAAGAAATAAGTGTGTTTGGGAATGGGCAGCAAAAGGATAGCTCATTCAATATTATTTAGGAAATTAAAAAGACAAGTGTGAAAATTTCACTATCAGAGTCATTGGCCATTCCAGGGTAGAGGGATCTGTTAAAAACTGCCATGGAAAATTGGTCAAGTTCAAATCAACCTCCTAACCAGCAAGAGAGAGTGCTTGCCAATGCAGTTCAACCTAAGAATAACCAATGAGAACAACAAGGTAAGAAATTGAGACCTCCTCCATTCTATGTCTCATTAATTATTGGAGACAAGTTAGTGCACAATTGTATGATTGACTCTGGGGCTAGTAGTTCTGTGATACCCAAACAAATAGCTGATCAGTTGGGTCTCCAATATGAGGCTATCTCTAGAGGAGTAGTTTAATTAGATGGGAAAACAGTGACCACTATGGGAATCATCTAAGATCTGAGTCTCACTCTACATGCCTGCCCCAATGTAACTATCTTGCAAAACATGTCCATCATAGATTTTCCACCACATTTTGCTCTGTGTCTGTCTAGGGACTTCACTGCCAAGATTGGTGGCTACCTGCCCACTGATTGGTCACACATGCTCTTTCAGAAAAGGTATGGGGCAAAGGCCACAATCAGATTGGAACTATTGCTGACTATCATATTGAATCCTATGTACCTAGTCCAATCAATGCTAACTACTAAGCCTTTGACCAAGTAGACCTCATAAGCACTAATGAAGCAGATACCAAGTTGGGATGTATCCCTGACTTAAATCTAGATAAGTGGGCCAAAAAAAGGCATACTTTTGACCCCTACAAGGAAATGGAAGAATCTGAGCTGGGTGTCTACTGTTATATGAAGAGAATCATCCTCTTCCTACCCTAGTTAAGCCAGAGCATAATGATGATAATGGAGCATGGCAATTATTTTTTGATGGCTCAAGGAGCAGACAAGGAGCTGGAGGAGGAGCTATGATTGTGTCTCCCAAAGGTATGAAGTATTATGCAGCCTTTAGATTCTAGTTTGCTTGTTCAAACAATACTGCTGAATATGAGGCTTTAGTCCAAGGTCTTCATTGGGCAAGAAAGCTAGGAATCAAGAATTTGCAAGTTTTTGGTGATAGTGAACTGGTCGCTAATCAAGTTAGAGGACTAAATGCTATAAAAAATGACCTGATCAAGAACTATAAGATTACGGTATGGGATCTCATGGAGGATTTCAAAGCTTTCAGCATTGTGTCCATACCCAGAAAAGAGAATGAATCTATTGATAGACTTGTAGCAGTTGGAGCAACATTAAATTTGGTAGACAACATCAACAGAGACAAAGAACAACCACATATCCATGTGGTTATGATACTAGCAGTGCCAGATAATAATACATGTTGGTAGGTGTTTAAGAATGATCAGCAGATCATTAAATTTTTACAAGAAGAAGCTAATTTCTCAGCTCATAATCAAAGAAGATTGGAGCAGCAGTATGGGAACCAGATAGTACAACTGCATAGAAACAAGCTTCCCAAGGGCTTAGTGACCTGGAATCCATTTTCAATCCGAATGATTAGTTTTGAAAAGAGAAGGATAACATGCGAATCAAAGGAGAGGATTCAGAGTCAATCCCAGTAGGAGAAGACAAGACACTTCAAATCAGCAAGGTGGCCACCAAGCAGGAAAGTTATCAATTCATACAAATCTTCCAAGAATTCCCTGATGTGTTTACTTAGAGTTATGAAGACCTAAGGGGTTTCAATAAAAAACTAGCACAACACACAATTGAATTGGACCTAGCTTCTCAGCCTATCAAGTAGAAGTAGAGACCAGTCAACCCACATATTGAGCCTCTGATGAAGAAGGAGCTAAACAAACTAATAGAGACAAGTATCATATTCCTAATCAAGCATTCAAGTTGGGTTGCAAATCTGGTCCCAGTCAGAAAGAAAAATGGAGAAATCAGGTTGTGTGTTGACTTCATGGATTTGAATAGAGCCTCCCTCAAAGATCACTACCCACTCCCCTCAATGGATAAAATCTTGCAAGTGGTGTCTGTGTCAGAGAGATTCTCTCTCTTAGATGGCTACTCGAGATACAATCAGATCATGGTGAAAGAAGATGATCAATTCAAAAATGCTTTCACCACCAAATGGGGCACCTATGCATACAAGAAAATTCCATTTGGACTATCCAATACTGGTGCTACTTTCCAAAGAGCCATGGATATGGCATTCAAAGGGCTAATCAACAATATAGTGTTGATCTATCTGGATGATATCATTGTGTTCTCCAAGAACGTAGCAGAACACCTTTTCCATTTAAGACAAGTGTTTCAAAGATGCAAAAGATTTGGAGTATCTTTGAACCCCAAAAAATGCATATTCTTGGCCCATGAGGGTAAGATTTTAGGCCATATTGTGTCAAAGGAGGGTCTAGCAATTGATCTAGAAAGAGTTGAAGCAATAAAATCACTGCCATTGCCAAGCCATAAGGAGTCTCTCGAAAGCTTCTTGGGGAAGATCAACTTTGTTCAAAGGTTTGTCCCAAACTTTGCTGCTCTAGTTAAGCCAATAACACTGATAATGAAGAAGAGCTTAGAATTCATATGGACAACTGAAGGAAAGGCAAGCTTTGAAGCTATCAAAGAGGCCATATCATAGGCCCCAACTCTTGTAAATCTATATTTTTCCAAGGACTTCATATTGTATGCCTTTGGTGGCAATGATGCTATCTCTGCAATCCTGGTTTAAAAGAACAAAGAAAGCTCAGAATAGCCAATTGATTTTTTTAGTTAGAGTCTAGAAGACTATGAAGTGAGGTATTCCTTCATTGAGAAGCAATTCATGGCGTTGATCATGGGACCAAAGAAGTTTAAGCATTTGGTGTCAAACAACAAAACCCAACTATTGGTCTCCCATGCAGGAGTCAACTTCAGCAAGGACCTAAATGAGATACGTGTAGGGTGGATCACTCATGTCATGGAATATGACATTGAGATTAAGGTCATCAAGCTAGTCCGTGGGAGGGGATTGTGTGAGCATCTAGCCTTTGCTCTACAAGATGAAAAAAACAGTGAGAAAGGGGTTGTTATTATTCTACAAGATGATAAAGAAGAAGGGAGAGATGATGTACCTACTCCTTGTTGGACCCAAGACATAATGCATTTCCTTCAAACAGGCATGTGCCCTCATGGGATGAGTAAAGAAAAAAGAAGACATTTCAGGTTACAGGCCATTCCATATGTTCTTATTCATGGTGTCCTATTCAAAAGAGACATCAATGACATTCTGCTGAGATGCATTGGGATAGATCAGGTGAAGAGAATGCTACAAGAATTTCATGTTGAAGTAGCTGGAGGCCATTTTGCTGCAAGAGTGACAACACTCAAAATCATGAAAGTAGGTTATTACTGGCCCAAAGTGTTTAGTGACTGTTTCACATGGATCAAAAGGTGCAAAAGTTGTGCATTCTTCAAAGGCAAGGAGAAACTAACAGTACTTCTACTACACCTAGTCTTAGTCGACCAACCTTTCATGTAATGGGGATTGGAATTCATTGCATTCATCAATCAAAACTCAAGCTAGGGTCAAAAATGGATTCTAACAGCCCCAGATTACTTTACCAAATGGATCAAGGTAGTGGCACTCAAAGAGGTAAATGAGTCTAGTATCCTAAATTTATATGAAGGGATAGTGAATAGATTTGGAGTACCAGCCACCATCATCTTAGACAATGCATTAGCATTTATAGGTTCCAAAATTATAGGATGGGATGTTAAGAATGGGAATTATTTGAGAACTTCATCAAACTATTAACCTCAAGGTAATGGCCAGGATGAGTCCACAAATAAAAACTTGCTGAAGATCATCAGGAGAACTCTAGATGAGAATCAAAGAACCTGACACATAAATCTCAAAAAAACCTTATGGGCTGATAGAATAACACCCAAGAGATCCACAAGAAGCTCTCCATTCAAACTTGTATATGGGAAAGAGGAAGTGTTGCCTATATCACTTGAGTTACCAACATTGGAGCTTGTGAGGCAACTAGAAATGTCTTAGTTTGGACCAATGGAGGCTAGGTATGTAGAGATGATAGAATTAGAAGAGGCCAAAGAGAATGCTCTTTAAGAACTAGAGAAGAATCAGGTTTCAATCAAGAAATGATTTGATAAGAAAGAAAAATCAAGGACTTTCTAGGAAGGGGACCTGGTTTTGAAGTGGGACGCAGATCGAGCAAAACTAGGGAGACATTCTAAGTTTGATGCCATCTGGAGTGGTCCTTATATGATAACAAAATGCAAAAGTAACAATGCTTTCCAGTTGTTGATATTGGAGGGTGAAGAGCTTCACATTTTAGTAAAGGGGATATATCTTAAGAACTACTACTAAAAAGGGAGTCTCACTTTGTACATATTAGTTTAGTTTATTTTTCCTCTAAGTGATTCTACACACTGTCTTGTTATAGTATAGGTTGATTTTCTTCTAAGTGCTTTACACGCTCTGCATATTCCATTTGGAACATGTATGATTTTAATTTTGTACATAGTTGTGGTTCTTTTTTGTTTCTCTTATGCAACTCATTTAGAAAAATAGGTGAAGCCTTGAGTTAAAACAATTTTCTACTCTAATAAATCTTCATTTCAAGATTTTTTTTGTGAAATTTTAGAGTGCAAGTAGCCGGGCTAGTGAACTAGAGGAAAAATTAGTATCGAATTGTTATTCTTGACTCCATACCCAATAGATATGATAAGGTAACTAATCTCTTCATCTAGAAGGCAGATGTCCCCATGAGTCACCAATTTGTTATCCATATTTCACCCCAAGATAAATATTGGATCAAATCACAACCCCACATAGAAGGAACCTGAGAAAAATCATTCAGATCATGAAAATTGGTTACAATAAGATTCAAAAATGAAGTGGCGGAGGCCAAGAGAGATCAAAGGATCCCGTGTAAAACAAAATGACTCTGTCGGGACGTTCTGCATCTTAAATCAACTGTCCAAGTTATAAGCAGGTGGAACTATGAAATTATAGGGTCAGACAATAAGGATCAATGCTACAGAGGAGCCAGAAGCAAGAAGAAGGAAGAACAATGAAGATTCGAAGTCCTCGGGCTCAAAATGGTTCAGGAAAAGGGGTAAAACTGACTAAGTATGGAGGAAAAAGTTGAAAAGGCCACGTCTCCCAACAAAGCTTCTCCTAGAGTGAATCCAAAAGGAGGAACTCAAACTTGTGTCATTCCTACACGTAGAAAATGGTCAAAGGAGTCAAGGGTCGGGTATAATTGCTTCAATAATTGACTAAGTATGAAGATATAAGGGGAGAGTGCTAAGTGTCAGTGTGGCACATCTTCAAGAGTTGGTCCCAAGATGGAAGCCCAAATGAGCACAAGCTCGCCACGTAGCCCAAAGTCTAAAGGTAAGAGGGACCATTGAAAATACCACAAAGCAGTGAAGGCCGAAAAGTCTCAATTCGACGCTTCTCCAAGGGAAACTTTGGGTCAGGTTTGCAAACAAGCGCGGTGCCTCCACGTGTCCTCAAAGGGGCAGAGTTAGTTGAATCGTCAACCCATAAACCAAGCTGGTGGAAGCTATCAAGTGTTCTAAGGGCACTATTTAAAGGGTTAAAAGGATAAAAGGGTCTCGAACAAGTGCTAGATTGATGCGTGTCCCAAGGGAAGGTGGGGTGTTGGGGAAAAGGTTATTTTTTGCCCTTTTCCCCAAAAGAAGTAAAAGTTGCATAAAGTCCCGCGACTCTACCCGAGAGAAAAAGTCAACATTTAGACCTGAGTAAAACCCAAGGTGGGGCTTCGGGAAGAATAATTAAAATTTTCCTTTTTTCCAAAAGGCATAAAGGTAAAAATAGGAGCACTTTTCCCAGCCAACCAAATGGAGCCACGTGTCCAGGCAAAGTTTCGGGGCTGCGGGGATTTTTAAAGTTTTGCACAAAAGACTAAAAGGTAAATTGCGGGACCATGGACCTGAATATTTATTCCAATCTGGCTGCCGTGTGTCCTAATCAAAAGAGGGACCCATTTTCAAATTATTTCTCCTGCCCATTTGTATGGAATTTATGCAAAAATTTGAAGGGGCATATCTTTCGACCCAGAACTTGAAATATTACAAATCTGACACCATTGGAAAGATCTTGATGTCGTTTATTTCATGGGAGTCTGAAACTTCAATTTTGAGAAGGTTAGGTGGGAGAAAAAAGGTGGAATGTCTTTGATGTTTCAATGCAAGATCATCAGTCTCAATAACTAGATCAGATTCGATCTATTTTTGCCTCTTCCTTCAAGGTGCCAAAACAAATATTGATGCAAAAAAGATGGATTCAGGGGTAGATTTTAGCAGAATAATTAACAACGGTGGTTGATCTTTGACCCACATTTTCCCACTTCTCTCTCTCTCTCTCTCTTTCGCTTCTCTCTGATTGAATTTATAAATATGGCGGTAGAATTCATTGTAAATGGCTGGATATTCTTAGTTTTGCAGGCTCCCTTCTCTTCTAGCGAAGGATTTGTGGGGTGTCAAGCCTTCCATTAAAATTTTAATATGCTTCTACCTTTTGGCTGTCTTGTAATGAACTTTATCAATTTATAGAGCAATAAAATACCTTTGTGATCGATTTCATATCCTTCTTGTCTTTTTTGCTTCTATTTGGTCTCTCATTACAGATCTGGCTACCTATGCTTGTTTATCGTATGCATTTTATTGGTTTGTGTCAAAGGAAAACTAAGTGTTCATCATTCCTTTGGTGTATTACCTGGTAGTTCAATCATTTCTTATTTTTGTACTCTTTTATCCATATCTCCTTGGCAAGTTTTAGAATAAGTATAGCTATAGATCCTCTTCAAATCCTCATGTATGCACCTAAATAGAGGAATAAGGAACCAACCTTTAAATATGGAGAGCTTTTCCAATTTGTAAGGTCCCACACCTTAGGAAAAGTTCCATGTTATGCAATCACACCAGATGATTCTGCCTTAGAAAAGTAGATCTTTCGAAATCATTTGGGGGTGCTGTGATTTCGCACAAACAATATGGAGATAGAACATGTGAAGGGGAAGGATAATGTGGTTGTAGACACTCTAAGTAGATGGAGGCATGTGATTATGTCCACTTCAGTTGGAAAATATTTGTAGAGAAGTATTCTACAACATCTTCCTCTTGAAAGCTTCTACATTGCAGCGAGAGTAGAGATCGAGTCTCAAAGACCCCTTGAAGGGAAGTTTGATGGTTTCTCATTAGAGGCAGATGGCCTTCTCAGGCACAAAAGTCAGATTTATGTTCCTAGAGAAAGAGTCTTGATATAGGATATTCTGACAGAGGCACATTGTGCACCCTATTCATCCCATCCCGGGGTGAAGAAGATGCACGCCACCTTGAAAACATTGTACCGTTAGAGAGGACTTCATAGAGATGTGGCTCAGTTTGTGTCACACTGTTTAGAGTGCCAGAAAGTGAAGGCTGAGCATCAACATATAGTTTTCCTTCTCTTTCCTCATGCTATATCGGAGTGGAAGTGGGACACCATCTCCATGGAATTCATTGTTGGGATACCAATGTCAAGATATAACCACGACGCCATCATGGTCATGGTGGATAAATTGAGAAAAGTGGCTCACTTTTCTCCGATGAAGAGCACTTATATAGCTAGTGCAGTGGTTGAGGTTTATCTAGATGAGATCATAAAGTTGCACGGGATACTGTGGAAGATCATTTGTGACAGTGATCCTTTGTATACTTCCCATTTCTAGACTACCATGCATCATGCCCTCGAGATGAGGATCAACTTCAGCACAACATATCACCTCAAGACAGATGGACAGATGGATTGGGTGAATCTAATTTTAGAGGATATGCTCAGGATGTATGTTATGGATCATTAGTTGAGATGGGATGAGTACTTGTACTTGGTGGAGTTTTCCTATAATAATAGTTTTCAGAGTTCTACTAGCATGGCTCCTTTTCAGGCCTTGTATGGAAGAGAGTGCATGACACCTCTTAGTTGGGACCGGTTAGAGGACACAGTTTCTCTTGGACCATATTTGTCATAGGAAATGGGGTAGCAAGTTGTTTTGATCAAACATAGACTATAGGAGGCACATGAAAGGTAGAATAAGTATGTAGATCAACATAGGAATGACCATAGTTTTGATGTGGGCATGAAGGTATTCCTTAGTGTCAGACCACATAAGATCCCTATCCATTATGGAAAAGGTTCTAAGTTATCTCCTAGATTCGTTGGTCCTTTTGAGAACTTGGAGTGTATCGGCCCTTTGGCCTACTGTCTAGCATTTCCACCTAGCTTGTCTTGCGTACATGATGTGTTTCGTGTTTCAGTCCTTAGGAAATATATTGCTGATCCTTTTCATGTGTTGGATTAGACCTCATTGCAGGTGCAGGATCAGGGGCTAGTGACAGTGGATCCCGTTCGCATTATAGATTGCAAGACCGTGGGCCTTCGAGGAAAATAGATTGATCAGGTGCAAGTGCAGTGGGATAGATATGATGAGACTGCAGCTACTTGGGAGGATGTTATTTTTTTACTAGTTTAGTTTCCCATCTGTTCCAGTGACTTCCAAGAGGAAGTCAAGTCTAAGGGGAGGGGGAAGTAGTGCCCACTTCCCTTTGACACCTTTTGATATTAATCATGACACTGTTGACTATATCATAGACATTATTATAGTTTTGATTTAGTATGATGTTAGATGTTCAATCAGGGATTATTGTTGACTTTGATTCTTATATGATGCATGATGATTATTAGAGACATTTTTATATATTGATGTTGATATGCTATTTGACATGGTTATACTATACATGTTGTTCAAACTTGTGATAATTGGGTATTTTGAGTAGACCTATAAAATGAAAATTGGATTAAAATTGATGATGATATAGTTGTGGATGAAATTGTAAGTGATATTGCTAATTGTCTAGATGATTATTGTGATTTACTTATATATTGATGATCTTGAAATTATGTTTATATTCATTTGGATGTTCTGATATGACCACAAGGCCGAAGGAGGTATTTGTATTTTGAAGGTTTAAAATATCACAACAAACATCGAGGGATTTGAGACCAACCACTTTGGAATTCTAGATGAATTCAACAAAGTCACCATGGCAACTATATTTGTTTGTGTGTGTTTGATTGTTGTTATGGAATCCCATGGGGGGGGGATCACCTTTAAATGTGACCAAGGGATTTTTTGTATTTCTTTTATTTGGTCCCTTTGTTAATGTTTGCATGTGTTTATGTTGTGGTGCATTGACCCTTTTATTATTTATTAAATGGTGTGTAATATTGTGAGTAATCATGTTGTTAAGTTAATTAATTAAAATATGTCATAAGAAAGTAATTAATAGAGTTTTTGTACTTGAATTAACATGTTGTAAGTAATGTGTAAGCAATGTGTAAGAGACATGTAAGTTGTTTTGGAGTATGAAACACTCCACCTTCTTGGAAATTCGAATTTTTCCTTGGAGGCTGATTTTGGAAACTTGTGGGACAAGTTAAACTTGTCTCATGCCTCTTAAATTTTTATACCAACCTTACCTATGGTTGGAGAGTTAAAATTAGCACTTCTTTATGCATTTTTGTAAGTCATGTTGAATGTTTTTATTGCATTTTTATTACATGTTTTAATTTCAGTCCTTATGGGGTGTGGGCTTGATTTGAGTGTGTAAGTAAAACTATCATATTATTCACCCACCTGTTGATTATGCATTGGAGAATGAAATTGACTTTGGTTTTGGGGTTGAGGATGTGTGATGTGGCATCCTACATGGATCCACCTCATCCTCTTCCCTTCCCTCTTGTATAAATTGGAATTCCTTAGCTTGTTTTTGGGTTACTTCACTTTTGCATACTTCATTTTAGGCAACTTCTTTTGTTGTTTTGGAGCTCTTCCTTTGGAGAAGTTTGAAGACTGTTGAATACTTGTGCTTGGTTGATATTTGGATTACTTGCATTTCGAAGAGCTTGTTGTTTTGAACTTGGTACAAAATACATCATGGAGAGGTAGGAGCTTTTCCCTTGAAATGCTATTCTTTCTTATTTTATTATTTAGGTGAATGGTTGAATGTTATTATTGTGAATGTTTTAGCATGTTTGTGGGTTGTTGGGTAGAGGGCCTAGGAATGGTGTAGGATAAGACTTTGGGGTATTCTTGTGGGATGCATAAGTGTTTTTGGGGAGGTATAAGTGTGGAGGGAGTTGTGATTTGGGTTCCCCCTTACAAAGAATAGCTTACATTTATTTACTCGTTATGGGGTGCCATAAGAGGTTAGGGAGGCATAAGAAAATGTGATGTATAAGGGGTACTGGGAGGCATAAGGGCATGTCAGGGATTTCAATGTTATATTTTGGTGGTTTGTTCTCAGGTCGTGGTACCCAATTTCCCCTTTGGGAGGCATAAGTAGCATCCCCTATAGTTTCTTGCTCCTTTGGCTTGCATGAAGAAGCTTGAGTTTAGTTTGTTGTCTTTCATGTGGTTGTAAAACTACTATTTTGTTTTAGACTGTGTTTTAATATGAGATGTGCATGTTGAAAGATTTCCTTTATGATGTGGAATCATGTTGATGCCATGAGTTGAGTCACATTTATTATTATAATGTTGTTGGGGCTCACATGTCAATGAAGAAGGATGGATTATCCTTTCATTGGATGTCTTGGTTGGGTGGAGAGTGTTGCCTTTCCCCTGCCTTTGTTGAGATGAAAATTGAAGAATGATGGATCTGCATGTTGATGTTCTGAAGCATAGGAAAAGATAGTTTTTATAGTCCTTGTTGAGTTTATTATTTATTGTAACCCTTTCCCACTTTGAAGTGGATGAAAATTTAATATATTTTGTGATGGAAAGATGGTTTGTATTGGCTATGATAGTTGTAATTCGAAATGTGAAAGAGATGTGTTCTATATTCTAGTTTTGAATAAAAGCAAAGAAAGATTTGTATTTTGTCTTTTGAAAAGGAGTGGAAAGGAAAGTCATAAAAGAATCATCCAAGTCAATAGAAGTTATTTTTTTTTGTTAAAATTATTGTCTTCATTGGAAATCTGTGTTTACAATGCATTATGAAATCTCTATTTGGAAAATTGAAAAGAGAATACGTATGAAGAAAATACATTACTCTATTCTTTTTGAAAGTATGATTTGGAAACCTGAACTGTATCATTTGGCTTATGCACATTTTTATTTAAATCAACTTAGTATATTAGAGTGTTTTTTAATGAATTCAAAGTTAAAGTTGGTAAATGCAAACAAATCTATTTGAATTTTATTTCTGTTAGATGTTTTCAAACTGGAAAATGTTTGATCAAAATGCACAGATGGACCCAGTAACCTTTGAAAATTAAATGAAAATGATTGAATTGAGGTTAAATGATCAAAATGACCCCAAACAAACTAAACACTTAAGAAATTTTTAAATAACCTTCCTAATCGAGAAAACACAAAATTGCAGTCATTTTGTTGTCAAAAGTTACAAATTTTTAAATTGATCTTTAATCAACAAATTAAATCTTGAAATTCATCCCAAATTCCTCTAAGAACAACCCTCCATGTTTGTTTGGCATATTTAGAAAGGAAGGAGGTCAAATTGAACAAAAATGTATAAGTCGAGTGTTACCAATTTTCATTTTATATGCCTGGAGAACATTTTCTCTGAATTGACCCTTAAATATTTTTCCAAATTAAATAATTATGGCTTTCTATGCAAATAGAACATTGAGATGTTTCCAAAAAGTCCTCGTTTTCCAAAAATGGAGTTCCCTATCAAAAGTTATGGCCTTCTAAAATTCGTAGAAGGAAAAAAATCCCCTAGTGCACCCGTCTTGCGCGCCCTGAGTCCCTTGCACACCCGTCTTGTGTGCCCATGAGAAAAATGAGCCTATTTCACACCCGGGCCAATATTTCTCACCCAGGAGAGAATGATTCTCTTGCACACCCAGGATAATAAGAGTTTCTTTCCACGGCCGAGGAAATTTCTTCCGCGCGCCTCGCAAGAAAATAATATATCTGCACTAGGGATGAATTTCTCTCTCCTAATGTTGTGTAGGATGTTTTTATAACTGTTGTAATGGACTTTGGAATTTCATTGAGAACACTCAAAAAAAAATTATTCCTTAACTTTTCCTAACTAAACCTAGGTTGGTCTTGGTCTCGAGTGGGGATATTTTTAGTTGGTGTTACACTACTTTTCACAAGCTACTCCAGTGTAGGCAGAACCTATTCTATCCTAATCTAACCATTCCAATGGGAAAGAGAGAGATAGAGGGTGAAAGATACTACACTAAGTGGTGATACACCAGGAAAGGTTGTGGTTGGATCACAGATCCGACTACCTGAAGTGGAGAGAGGTGAGAAGAGGAGAGGGTGGACAGAATGCACCACAGACCAGAGATAGATTTCACACAAAAAACCACTTCAAAATCCATTAAGAACAACTCCCATAACCTACAAAAAACATCAGATTATGCACAGTATACCCTGTAACGATGAGAGGTAAGAAGAGACAACAAAATAAACCAAGGATGGACAAATGCATCACAAAACAAATTTTATTGCTCCAAAATGTCACACAGTACATCATCAATGGGCAAGAGGAAATAAATTGCCATTAGAGAGCCATGGGAGGAGGCTTAAACTCCACATTCTACCCTAAGGAAGAAAGAGAGGGGGGCAGAGGAGAAACAATGACCAACCCTTTGAATATGCCCCTTCATTACAATATATAGGAAGAACGAGAGAGAGGAGGGAAGAATTTGAATCCTGCTTTAACCACCTTGAGATATGCATTGAATCCTACTTTGAAATCTCAACCACCATTAATCAATGCCCCTCTCAAATACACCTACAATCTGTGGATTCTAGTTCCCTCTATCCACTTAGCATGCTAAGGAAGAAGAACGACAGATCAAATTAAATCTAATATGGTAGTTGAAGAAATCAGATTCTGTATTAATGGCCTGAAAGAAGTTTTCCAATTTTTCACCCACTATATCCTATTATGAATGATATTTTATGTTTCCATGGTCAACAGGGTGTCGAGACATTTCCAAAAAGTCTTCTCCCGCCCAAATCTAAGTTTCCAATCAAAAGATATGGCCATCTAAAGATTAGGGTTGCGGGCATGCCATGTTTAAAGAGTTTGTTCATATTGGGTCCATGTGGCAGTCTCGCACACCTTGGAGATTTGGTTCCTTATGCTCTTGAAATTGCATTGGGCTTACACATGGCAGCTTTTGTGAGCTCCTTGGGCTTCTTTGTATTTTTCCCAAGTCTCTTTGCTTGGTGGGTCCAAAAGTTTGACCCTGGACAAGTGGAGGCTTGGCGCTTGTTTGGAAACCCACCCCAAATTTTACTTTTGAAATAGTGTTGTGCTAACACTTGGCTTGCTCTACTAGCCTGCCTCTACTTTGACTAGTCAACCCTCTTAATATGTCCCTTTTTTTAGACCTGGGACACGTGGAAGGCCCACGCTCATTTGAAAACCCTCTCCAAATTTTACTTTTGAAGTAGCGTCATGCTGACACTTGGTGCCTTCCGCATGCACTCTTATACTTAATCTATTTAGGCCTACTTTTGAATTTGATGCCTGTTGACCATTGGCCATGTGGATGGCTGGTGCAAGTTTGAGTCTCTGCCTTAGGCTCTTATCTTGAAATTGCGCCGAGGTGACATGTGTTTTCTTTCATTTGTTCAGACTTTTCAACTACTGTATCTATTATTTTTCGGGCCTGGGACACGTGGAAGATTCACACTCATTTGAGTCTACCTTTTTTAGCTTAATCTTTGGAGATGCGCCAATGAGGCACGTTGAAGCTTCCACTGATTCTTTCATACTTGGCCAATTTTGGGGCTTGTTTTGAATCATTTGCAGAGCCTGAAGACTTTGAGCCTTCTCCGTTTATTTCCCTTTGAGCCTCTGGTTTCTTTAAGACTGTTCTCTTCCTTTGTAGACCCTACTTCTCCATTTTAGAGTCCCTCTATAGCTTGATTTTTGGATTTGAATGTAAGTTCTCTGGTTTCTCCTATGTGGTGTCATGTTTGACAAATTTTCTCGAGGGGAAAAATTAGGATAACACCTGTGTTGCATGGATATGGAAACCACAATCAGATTGAGAAGGATGAAAATACAACACAGATCAATCCACTGATGAGAATCCATTAACCATTAAACACAAAACATCAAAAGTGTAATACAACCACCATGCAAAGATAACCAAGATTGCAATGAGAGATCAAGAGAAAGAAATGAACACAAGAGAGGGTTGAAATCCATCCAAAGACTTTTAATATTGCTCCACATATATGATACAATGCACTACAATGGCCAAGAGGCACAAAATTGCATTATAGCTTGAATGATAAGTTTGAACTCTATAAATTCAGTTATAGACAAGAGAAGAAGGGATGGTGTGAAGTAAAATTATCCAACATTAGAACAATGCTGCTCCTTATAATATATAGGAAGAATGAGAGAAGGGAGAGAATAATTTGAAAACTTGCTTCAACTACCCTAAAATGTACTAAAATCACCTGCAACAATGATGAGCGCCACTACAAAACCCATACCTCTATGTACTTTGCCTTGCTGGGAAAGAAAGGAAGCCCGTACTTCCATCATTTTGGTAGGTGAGAAATATGGAAAAACCCTCTAAAATGGAGGACTGTATTTATTCATTTTGAAGTACTTAGTATCACTAAAATTAAGAAAACCTATTTTGTACTTTGTCTCATTTTTAAGAAAATTAAGAAGTTGTGTAGAGGACGTTGATAGCTTTCTAAAAAGTCTTAATTTGTGCAAATACGAGCTCCCAGTCAAACATTATGGTTTTCTTTAGATGAGGGTGCCATGCTGTAATAAATGTGGGTGGTTGGCTTTGTTTCTTCGGACTCCGAAATGCATCCTTACCTCCAAAATAAAAATTTTTGGACATTCAAGATTTGGGACTTCGGACCTTTCCATTTCGGAGCTCAGGTTAATGTTCATCCGCTTGAGCTCACAAAACCTTTGAAACCCCAAAGTTTGAAATTCAGACTTCGGCTTTCACACTCTGAGTTATGAATTTCATGTTTTGGGGTTTCAAAATTCTAAAATGTCGAAACTCTGTAGTCCTAAATGTGGACTTCGTGTTTCAAACCTTTGCACTTTCGTGGTTTTGGGGTTCGGGTTTTTGGGACTTCGGGGTTCGAGACTTTGGTGTTCGGGATTTCGGGACTTGGGGGTTTGTATTTTTGGGACTTCAGGGTTTGATTTTTTAGGACTTGTTTATCCATTTGGGCATATGAAACCTCAGAAACTCCAAAATCCCGAAGTCAAAAATTCAAATTTCAAGTTTTGGAGCTTTGCAGTTTCGAGGTTTACGTTTTAGGGAGTTTGGGGTTCATGTTTTCGGGACTTGTTTATCCATTTGGGGATATTGAACCTCCAAAACTCTGAAATCCCAAATTCCAAATTTTAGACTTCGGGTTTCAGACCTTTACACTTTCGGGGTTTGACATTTTTGGTTTTTGTTGATCTTTGACCCTGCTTCAAAATTTGAACTTCTGAAAGCCCGAAGTCCTAAATTCAGACTTCGGGTTTTTGGAAATTTGCATTTTTGGGGATTTTTGCATTGTTCACCTGCCCACGCTCACCGAAACCTTTGAACCTCTAAAATCCTGAAGTCTGAAATTCTAACTTTGGGTTTAGGAATTTTGCATTTTTGGGGTTTTTTCACACTTCTTTCTACGCAGTCCCCAAATTTGACCCTATCATACCTCCGAACAGCTCCACCTCTGAAATATGAAATTTCAAACTTTCAAAATTTCTTCATTTCCTGAATTCTTCTCCAATTTTCTTGGTCTGCTTCAATCTATTTAGCCAACCTCAAAATGCAAGATCCCACGATTGAATTAATCCATCCATTTTCTCTGTGTTCATAGTCATGTTTGTCTAATTTCGCCTAAGGGGAAAAATTGGATAACAAGTATAGACATAGTAATAAAACTAGTTTTGTTAATGGGGGTAGATCCAGATGATCCATAAGTCACGCACATCAACAAGTGAGACCCAAAGAGTGACATTTGGTAGGAGGATTTTCAATTTTTAGAAGTTTTCAAAAACATATTTGAATGTTTTGATTTTTCTAACATATTTGAATGTTTTTTTTTTTTTTTTTCTGAAATTGTTTTGAAGCTTTATATAGGAAGACAGAGAAGTTTGGATTCTCCCAGCAATAGATGGGATGTACAAGGGTAGAAGGCCATGTGCATGCGCAAGAAGGTGAAGATGCAAAAATGCACTAACATTAGGTTGGATTATTCAAAGGAAAGCTCTTCACATGGAAAAGGGGTTGTTAGTGCAAAATCACAGCACCCCTGGATGTTGATCAGATTTCTAGTTTGATCATACTAGCATCCAGTGTGATTGCACAACATGGAATCCTTTCTCCAAGTGTGGGACTTGCAAAAATGAGAAAGGAATCTCCAGAGAAGGCTGGTTCCTATTCCTCTGTTCAGATGCACACGAAAAATACAAAGGGTTTACTCAAAACCTAATCTAATCTTGCCAAGGAGACAGGGTAAGAAGATGCATAAAAATAAACCTAAGCTAACAGAGGTGATGCACTGAGGAATGAAGAACACCTATCTTGCCAATAAACACAAACCATTCAAATGTGATGCAAGATCATGCACAGATAACAACATTTGGAGTGAAAGATCAGGAGGATGCAAATGAACACAGAGAGGGTTGAGAATCATCCACAGACATACATTACTTGCTCTAAAGATCGATACAATACACTACAAAATGCCAAGAGGCAAAGTTGCATTACAGTTTTAAATGGGAGGTTTGAACTCCACAATTCGCCTGCCAAAGAGAAGAAGGGAGGGGCAAAACAAGAATGTTCAACCCTTAGAAATAAGCCCCTCCTTACAATTTATAGGAAGAATGAGAGAGGGAAGAGAGAAGAAATCTAGATCTACCCCAACCACTTCTAGGTTGCATTTAATTCATCTCATTATGGCGGTAGGTGAGAACCCTAGCAAAAGCGGTGAACTATATTTTGCATTTAATCTGGTTGTTGAAACGTCATTTCTGGCCATTATCACGTACTAGAGGCATTTTTTAATTTTCTCTCTCCAAACCAAACCAAAATGCAATATTGACCTCGGAATCATGTAGAGAATTTCACCAGTTTTCCATTTATATAAAGAACGCGAAAATCCGAGCTCTGGATCGAAAGTTATGGCGATATGAAGATTTAGGGAAAAAATAGGCCAAAACGGATTGGCGGGAAAATATTTGAATTTTTCCCACACTCTGCCACTTGGATGACACGTGTCAAGATTTGAGTCATCCGCGGGTTCATCCTTCGAAAATTTCTTTTGGGCCCTTCCTTAATTTCTTGCCACTTGGACACGTGGCACTATTTTATTGGCTCGGGCCTGAGGGGCGCACTTTGTCCTTTGAAAATTTGGTATTTTTCACTTTGGGAAAATTTTCCCATTTCTCCCCCGCGCTCCGCCACTCAAGTGCCACATGGCATGATTTCATTGGACGTGGGCCCTTCCTGACAATTTCCCTTTTGTTTTGGCCTTTGGAAATTTTTTTAAAATTTTCTTGCCGGGCTGATGAAGTGAAGACACGTGGTGAGATTTGATTCGTTGGCAGCTCTTTCAGCTTTTCGTGTCCCACGCGTCCCTCGCGTACCCTTGGCCCAGCTGTCCCAAACTTCCTGGGACAAATATCTCCAAACCACCTGATTCAGGCTTCCTTGTTCCTGTTTGGGGTGAAGACACGTGGCGAGATTCTATTCATTGGCGGCTCTTTCGGCTTTTCGTGCCCCACGCGTCCTGATGTCCCAACTGCCCCGGACGAAAGTCTCCTATTTCGGCCGAATCAGCCGGTTCACGTCCTCCGCATACTTTTGGCCCGGATGTCCCAGACCGTCTGGGACAAAAATCCCCGAACTGCCCGAAATGGACTGACTAGCGCTAAACCGGCCGATCCGCGTCCCGCGCGTACTTTTGTCCCAACTGTCCCAAACTGCGCGAAACAAGACTTAGGCAATTTGTTCCCTCTTTCAGCTGATTCAAATTTTCATGTCCCATGCGTCCTGATGTCCCAACTATCCCGCAGACCACCTGGACTATGACTTAGCCGATTTTCTTCATTTTTTTGGCCTCAAGTTTAGTACAACGAACCTCAGTTCAACCCGAATTAGTACAACCTGAGCCCTTCAGACCTGAAATGCCTCAAAACAGTCCTGCAATCTTATTTTTGCATTTTTTCCATTCTTTCTAACTTGTTGGGATTTCTTCTTGGATGGGGGAGTTAAAAAAAAAGGCCGAGGGGACCCCGAAAAACATGATTTTGGGCCTTGAATCAATCTACTTGCTCGAGACTGAATAATCTAATGTGTGTTATCAAAATTACCTTAAGGGGTGAATTTTGGGTAACAATTTTGGCGACTCAGTGGGGTCATCTGCCTACTAGATGAAGAATGGCCAGCTGCTTGTAGCAATCCATTGGGCATGGAGTCTATTTGATAACCTCTCAACTGATCTGAAATTTGAAAACCTGTGTCTTTGAGCTATTGAAACATTTGTTGATATGGTTCTCTTACATGGCTGCAAATTCTTTTCCAGGAGCTCGATGAACTGCCAACATACACATACTAGAAGCAATAGGACATGTGCACAAGCAACTTAGGGAAATAAAAAACTACTCTAACAGCAGTACAATGTGCATAAGCACTTAGAGGAATGGAAATTCTAAATTAATATTTACAAGGGTGAAAAGCTATCTTTCTAGTAGCAACATTTGAGATAGATCCCATTGACTGGAATCTATAATTCTTCACCATCCAACTTAGCCAGTCGGAAAGCATTACTACCTTTGCATTCAATGATCATGTATGGGCCACTCCAGATGGCATCAAACATGGAATGCTTTCCTGGCTTTGCACGATCTGCATCCCATTTCAACACTAGATCTCTAATTTGGAAGGTTCTAGCCTTGGCTTTCCTATCAAAAGTCTTCTTGATCAAGGCTTGATCCTTCTCTATCGCTTGGGCTGCATGCTCTCTAATTTCTTGGAGCTCCATCAATTCTACATATCTAACCTCCAAGTGTTCAAACTCAGCTAGTTCTAATTGTTTCATGAGTTCCAATGCTGGCAACTCGAGTGATATAGGTAGAACTGCTTCTTTCCCGTACACAAGCTTATATGGAGAGCTTACTGTAGACCTCTTGGGTGTGATCCTATCAGCCTATAGGGCTGATTTGAGCTTTGCGTGCCAAGTCCTTTGGTTTTCATCCATAGTCCTTCTGATGATTCTTAGTAGGTTCTTGTTCATAGACTCGGCTTGACCGTTACCTTGAGGGTAATAGTTCGATGAAGTGCTGAGATACACACAATTCTTGACAGCCAATTTAGTGATCTTTGTGCCAAGGAATGCCAATGCATTTTCTGATATGATAGTGACAGGGGAACCAAACCTCGTGACTATCCCTTCATATAAATCTAAGATATTAGATTCATTTTCCTACTCGAGTGCCACTGCTTCGGTCCGCTTGGTGAAATAATCTGTTGCTGTAAGTATCCGTTTGTGGCCTTGACTTGAATTTGGATTGATAACCCTAATGAAGTCCAATCCCCATTGCATGAATCACTGATCCAATAAAATTGGACAAAGGGGGTAGCACTGCTAACCTTTCTTTCCCCGTGAAGAATGCACATCTCTTGCATTTTTTGACCCATGAGTAGCAATCATTGAACACAGTAGGCCAATAGTAACCAGCTCTCTTGATTTTGAGCGCTGTTACTCATGGAGAAAAGTGGCCTCCTGCTTCCCTGTCATGGAACTCGGGTAAGATCTTCTCAACTTGACCTGTTCCAATGCATCTTAATAGAACACCATGGATGTCTTTCTTGAACAAGATACCATTAATGAGTACATACGGGATAGCTTGTAATCTAAAATATCTCTTCTTTTCCTTGCTCACTTCTGGAGAGTACAATCTTGTTTGGAGGTAATGCACCAAGTCTTGAGTCCAACATGGGATGAGTGTATCATTAGATGGTTGTTCTTGATCATTCTGTAGTAGTAGGACAACATCTTCTTCACCTTTTGAGCTCGTCTGGTTGTTTGGAGGTAAGCTGCTCACACAAACCTTTGCCACAAACTAGCTTGGTCACTCTGATTTCAATATCATATTCCATCACCTAAGTGATCCAAATTGCTCTCTTCTCATTCAAATCCTTGTTTAGGAGAAATTCCTTGACACTCAGCATGAGACAACCAGCAGTTGAATCTTATTGTTTGAGACCAAGTGTCTAAACTTCTTCAAGCTTCTGATTACGGCAAGGACATGCTTTTTGATGAAAGAATACTTTATTTCGTAATCTTCCAAGGTTTGACTAAAGAATGTTATGGGATGTTCTGAACCTTCTCTATTCAGCTGTGTCTAGATAGCTGAGATTGTATCTGATCCTCCAAACGCATACAACATGAAGTCCTTTGAAAATTCTAGGTTGATAAGAGTTGGAGCTTGTGATATTGCATGCTTAATGTTTTCAAAACTCTCTTTGCCTTCTGCTATCCATTTAAATGCCAGACTCTTCTTCAACATCATTTTTAAAGGCTTCGCAAGAGTTGAAAAATTAGGGACAAATCTACGGACCAAATTTTATCCTTCCTAAGAAGCTTTGAAGATATTTCTTGTGGTGCGGCAATGGGAGTTTTCGGATGGCTTCAACCCTTTCAGGATCAATTGTTAGCCCTTCCCTAGAGACAATGTGACCCAACAATTTGGCTTCATGTGCCAATAATATACAATTTTTTGGATTCAATGACACTCTGAACATTCTACACCTCTGAAACACTTGCCTAGAGGTGAAAGAGATGGTATGTTGCATTCTTTGAGAAGACAGTGATATCATCTAGGTATACCAGCACTATATTTGTTGATCAAGCCTTTAAACGCCATATCCATAGCTCACTGGAATGTTGCTCCGGCATTTGACAGTCCAAATGGCATCTTCTTGTAAGCATACGTGCCCCATTTTGTAGTGAAGGACGTCTTGAATTGATCTTCTTCTTTCACCATTATCTGATTATAGCCTGAATATCCATCTAGCAATGAAAACCTTTCTGAACCAGCTACAACCTACAATATTTGTTCCATTGATGGAAGTGGATAATGATCCTTGAGTGATGCTCTATTTAGATCGCGAAAGTCCACACACAATCTTATTTCTCCATTTCTTTTCCTTACCGGCACCATGTTTGCAACCCAACTTGAGTGTTTGATGGGGAAGATGATACTGGCCTCAATGAGCTTGCTTAATTCTTTTCTCATGAGAGGTTCCATATGGGGATTCATTGGCCTTTGCTTTTTCCTAACAGGCTTGGATTCTGGATCCCACTCAATAGTATGTTGTGCCAACTTTGGGTTGAAACCCCTTAAATATTTGTAAGTCCAAGTGAAGACATCTGGGAACTCTTGAAAAAGCTGAGACAAAATCAGATTTCTCTTGTGGAGTACTTACTTTGCCGATTTGCAATGTCTTGCCCTCATCTACTAAAATAGGTTTTGAATCTTCACCCTTTATTTGAATGTTCACTTTCTCCTTCCGGAACTGATTATTCGGGTTGAAGATTGACTCCAAGGTTATGAGGCCCTTTTGGTAATTTGTTAGTTCTTAGCTACACCACTTGGTCACCATTACTGCTGCTACCAGCTTGTCTTGATTTCTCGCGGAGAACTCAGCTTCTTCTTACAGGAAATTAACAATCTGCTGATCATTCTCAAAGACTTGCCAACTTGTGTTATCATCCGAAACAGTTGGTCTCACAACCACTTTGATATGAGGCTGATATTTTTCACTTTTGATATTTTTCTACAATGTCAAATGAAGCCCCAATTTCTGCCAGTCTATCCGCTGCTTCATTCCTTTTTCTTGGGATGGAATTGATGCTAAAAGCTTCAAAATCTTCCATAAGATCCCATACCTGATTTTTGTAGCACTTGAGCAAATTATTCTTGACAGCATGTTGCCCCTTAACTTGGTTTACGATCAGCTCACTATCACCAAATACTTGCAAATTCTTGATGCATTTCTTCTTTGCCTAGTGCAATCCATGAATTAAGGCTTCATACTCAGCTGTGTTGTTTGAACAGGAAAAATGGAAACGGAAGGCTGAGTAATACCTTATACCTTGCGGAGAAATGAGCATAGCTCCTCCTCCTGCACCTTGTCTACTCCTTGACCCATCAAAGAACAATTGCCATACTTCATTCTTGTCTTTATGATCTGGCTTGGTGATGCTGGGGAGAGGTTGATTCTCTTCATGTAAACAATAAACTCCTAGCTCAGATTCTTCTATTTCTTGATAAGGATCAAAAGCATGCACCTTGCATGCCCATTCATCAAGAGTCAAATCTGGGATTCTTCCAACCTTGGTGTCAGCTTCATCAGTGCTTGGGATAATCTTCTTGATCAAATGCTGAACAGTTGGTATTGATTTGGCTTGGAGTGTAAGGCTCAATGTGAAATTTTGCGATAGGTTTAGATCTGATTGTGGCTTTGGTTCCATATCTTATTTTGAACAACATGTGTGACCAATCTGCTGAAAGATAGCCTCCAATTTTTAGCAGTGAAGTCTCTTGATAAGCACAATGCAAAGAGTGGTGGCAGGTCTATAACTGACACATCTTGTAAGACTATTACGTTGGGACATGCGTGCAGTGTGAGGCTCAAACCTTTGATTACTCCAACTGTTGTCACTGTTGTCCCATCTAATTTCACTACACCCTTGGAGATGACTTCATATTGGAGCCCTAACTGATCAGCGATCTGTTTTGGCATGACTGAGCTGTTTGCTCTAGAGTCAATCATGCAATTATGTACCCAACTTGGTCTCTTATGATCAATGAAACATAAAATGGAGGGGGCTTCAACATTTTACCTTGTTTTCCTCCATGATTTCCTTCAGGCTGGGTAGCATTTGTGAGTACCTTCTCTTGCATTTGGACCTGTTGATTTTGAAGTTGACCAGTCCTTCATGACAGCTTGTAGCAAATCTCTTTGTCCTAGGATAGATAGTGATTCCCATGCATTGATATGTTTACATTTGTCTTCTTCATCTGATCAATGATATTGAATGGAGATGAAGCATCCCTTTTCCGTCCTCTTAGCTTGCACATTCATTCCTTGCACATGGGCAGCAGAAACTGGCATTTGATTTGGTTTAAGAGCTGGTTTAGGTGCCCCTTACATGTTTAGAACTACATTTTGTTTACCAGCGGCTTGTGGAGTGGTAGAATGTTGTGGATTACTTGAAGCTAGTGGCTGTCCTTCACCCAAATTTCTCTTTTTTGACCTTGTGTTGGTTGCAACACTTTGGGAGGGTATTTGATTTATACCACAGAAATCTTCATCCTGCCAATTGACAAGATTAGTTTTGTTCAGAGGTGTTCCTTGCTGAGGTGCTTCTTGCTGCTGATCCTCTTCATGGCTGGACTCTTGCGACCCACCCAATGGTTTGCACCATAAGAGCCTGATTTAATGCACCGTTGAAATAAAATTGATTGGTTATGTGGCTAACTGCATGGGAAACACCAATCATATTTTTGGGCCATGTTATTTTGAACTAGCATCAATGCTTTAGAAGAAGATATGACATTGGGGTTATAGGGCTGAAATGGTCTATTAGCGGGAGGCCTTACTTGGCTTTGATTTTGATTTACATCCTGAGTTGGTGACCTATTTTGCTGGTATGGGGGCCTAGCCTGGTACTGCACTTGAGGCTGATATGGTTTAGCACTTTGAGCTTGCTGTCTTTTGATAGTAACCAGCTCATTTCCCAAATTTTGTAATTGTTTCATGACCTCTTGGAGTTCATTTAAAGCACTAGAGGATGAAGTAGAAGTCTCATTTGAACTTTGATTTCTAGGAGTGGGAATAGGAGCCAAAATGGGTGCTTGACTAGTGCTTGGATTTTATAAGTTGTGGATACAAGGGCATGGGAGGCCTAGGAGCCAGTTTACCAGCTTGAATAAGATAGTTTTCGGCTCTAATGGAAATGATATAAGTAGCAGGTAAGGTTGTGCCTCCCATAGATTGAATTAACATAGAAATATCAAAATTCAAAGCCTTAAGATAGTATAGAAAATCACCTTCTGCTTCTGGCCTTACTGCCACTGGAATCCTCTCCCAAGACCTTTGAAATCTAAAGTTGAAGTCAGTCAGCTGCTCGTTGGGAGCTCTCTTGATAGTTGTCAATTGTTCTAGTAGAGAAAAATTGTCTTCCTTTTCCCCCAAACTGCTCATGGAGAAACTATGCATAACTTATTCCAATTTGTGAAAGAACCAGCTCCAAGGCTCCTAAACCATTGTAACGCCTTCCCTTTGAACGAAGATGCCAGCAATTTGACGGCCACATCCATTTCATTTATCTCATGGATTACACAGATGTTAGCAATGTCTTTGACATGATCACCAGGAGTGGTGTGATTTTCTCCAGTGAAAAATGGAATGTTCTTCAACGCTGCAATTGGAACTGGATTCTGTGCATCGAGGGCAAGTGGGCTACTGCCAGTGAAGTTGACAAAGGGATTCGGTGGTTGACGCCATTCTGATTGGCCTGAGAACCCTTGTTGATGTGAGAAGAAAGGTATACCAAGTGGAGGTGTAGAGAGAGTTCTGTTAGGTGGAGATGGTGATCTTTGAGCTCTTCTTCCCCTTCTTTCTCTGCCTAGAGATAGGTGTAGATAAACAAACAATGCTTCCTCCCTAGTTCTTGACCTGGTCTGTATTCTTCTCATAAATTTACCAGGCTTAGACTGCTGAAACCAGTGGATTTTGTCTCTTTTGGAGTCGCCAGATGTGTAATTTTAAAGCTCCTTCAAAGCTGGAAATTACAACAAGTGCACATCGATCTTGTTGTAATGAAAGTAAAGACCCTATAAGGTCGCACTGGGCGTGCCAGAACTGTTAGTGCAGAATCACAACACCCCTGGATGTTGATCAGATTTCTAGTTTGATTATACTAGCATCTAATGTGATTGCACAACATGGAATCCTTTCTCCAAGTGTGGGACTTGCAAAAATGAGAAAGGAATCTCCAGAGAAGGCTGGTTCCTATTCCTCTATTCAGATGCATACGAAAAATGCAGAGGGTTTACTCAAAACCTAATCTAATCTTGCCAAGGAGACAGGGTAAGAAGATGCATAAAAATAAACCTAAGCTAACAGAGTTGATGCACTGAGTAATGAAGAACACCTATCTTGCCAATAAACACAAACCATTCAAATTTGATGCAAGATCATGCATAGATAACAAAATTTGCAGTGAAAGATCAGGAGGGATGCAAATGAGCATAGAGAGGGTTGAGAATCATCCACAGACATGCATTACTTTCTCCAAAGATCAATACAATACACTACAAAATACCAAGAGGCAAAAGTTGCATTACATTTTTAAATGGGAGGTTTGAACTCCACAAATTTACCTGCCAAAGAGAAGAATGGATGGGCAAAACAAGAATGTTCAACGCTTAAAAAGAAGCCCCTCCTTACAATTTATAGGAAGAATGAGAGAGGGAAGAGAGAGGAAATCCAGATCTACCCCAACCACTTCTAGGTTGTATTTAATTCATCTCATTATGGCGGTAGGTGAGAACCCTAGCAAAAGCGACGAACTGTATTTTACATTTAAGCTGGTTGTTGAAACGTTAGTTCTGGCATTATCACGTGCCATAGACGTTTTATTTATTTTCTCTCTCCCAACTGAACCAAAATGCAAGATTGAGCCCCATGGAATCATGTAAATAATTTCACCATATTTCCATTGATATAAAGAACATGGAAATTCAAGCTCTAGATCGAAAGTTATGGTGATCTGAAGATTTACGGCAAAAACAGGCCAAAACGGATCGGCAGGAAAATATTTGGAATTTTTTCCGCGCTCTGCCACTTGGATGACACGTGTCAAGCTCTGATTCATCTACGTAGGATTCATCCTTTGAAAATTTCTTTTGGGCCCTTAATTTCTTGCCACTTGGACACGTGGCACTATTTTATTGGCTCGGGCCTGAGGGGCGCACTTTGTCCTTCGTCAAAATTTGGTATTTTTCACTTTGGGAAAGTTTTCCCATTTCTCCCCCGCACTCCACCACTCAAGTGCCACATGGCATGATTTCATTGGGCACGGGCCCTTCCTGACCATTTCTCTTTTGTTTTTGCCCTTGGAAAAATTTTCAAAATTTTCCCCGCCGGGCCGATGAAGTGAAGACACCTGGCGAGATTTGATTCATTGGTGGTTCCTTCGGCTTTTTGTGTCCCTACGTACTTTTGGCCTAGATGTCCCAGATGAAAATCTCCTACTTCGGCCAATTCGGGCTTCCTTGTTCATTTTTTGCGGTGAAGACCATGGCGAGATTCCATTCACTGGAGCTTTTCGCACATACTTTTGGCCCGGATGTCCCAGAAGACAAATCTCCTGCTTCAGCCGATTCAGGCTTCCTTGTTCCTTTTTGCAGTGAAGACACATGGTGAGATTCCATTCACTGGCGGATCCTTCAGCTTTTCACGCCTCATGCGTCCTGTTTGGCCCGGCTTGTCCCAGACGAAAGGTCTCCTGTTTCGGCCGAATCTGCACGGTTCGTATCCTCCACGTACTTTTGGCCCGGATGTCCGCAGACTGCTCTGGGACAAATATCCCCGAACCTCCTGAAATGGACCGACTTGTGCCAAACAGGCCGATCCACGTCCCGCACGTACTTTTGTCCCAACTGTCCCAAACTGCGCGAAAACAAGACTTAGGACAATTTTTCCCTTGCTTTTGGCCATTTCGGGCTTTTCGCGTCCCACGCATCCCGACGTCCCCAACTATCCCGCAGACCGCCTGGACTAGGACTTAGCTGATTTTCTTCATTTTTTTCGGCCCCAAGCTTGGTATAACGAACCTCAGTTCAACCCGAACTGGTACAACCCGAGCCCTTCAGACCCGAAATGCCTCAAAACAGTCCTGCAACCTTATTTTTGCATTTTTTCCATTCTTTCTAACTCGTTGGGATTTCTTCTTGGATGGGAGAGTTAAAAAAAAGGCCGAGGGGACCTCGAAAAAACATGATTTTGGGCCTTGAATCAATCTACTTGCTCGGGACTGAAGAATCTGATGCGTGTTATCAAAATTACCTTGAGGGTGTGAATTTTGGATAACAGGGGTTTTATGGGGGTAAAATAATGATTGGTTCAACACTCTTATGGACTCCTACGTACAAAAATGAAGTGATGGGAAGGTACCCAAATGATGCCCTGATACGTGGAAGATACCTCTACACATTCATGATAGGGAAAGGACTGTCTATGAAGTTTGAAGCTTCCTACTAAGTCAAGGGAACAAACTTCTATCACAAACATCTACAAGCACTCAGGAAATCTCACCCACTCAAGTATGATTATGAAACAAGTAGAAGAATAACGTCAATGTCAAAAAAAATGTAGCTTAGAGATAATTGTCATGATATGATTGTATTAGCCAATTAGGTATCACATGCTAGGTGGAGACAAGACATGTGGTTTAAATCATGTTTAGAGTAGTGGTGAACTTCGTTTAATGCACAAGGACATTTGGTCAAAAATGCAACTAATGTCTATTTACTTATAGAGATTTCATCCAGTGTGTGTATAGTGGAAATTAATGATATATTGAGAGGGAAGTATTTAAATACCCTCATAGTGAAGATCACCCTAGCTAATGTGTACCAATCGATTTATTTTGAAAAAGTGAATTAGACAAATGGATGGTGGAAGCAAGAATCGTCACAAACCATCCGCTTCTAAGCTAGGCATCCATAAAACCATACAAAGAGGTCATTTGATTCATACATTGCAACATTCCTCTCCCATCATTGTAGGCATCCCTAACTCCAATATATGATTCAACTAGATAATACCCCTAGATTCCACAAGTTATATATAAAAGGTCGTAGATACTTTTGTACTCTAACAATCTATGGTCATCCAGATTTTCCATGCATAATACATTTACATATATATATGACATATAATTCATGTAATTCCATGTATTTGTGATTTTTTCTTGTATTGTGTACATTCTTTTACAAGTATTAATGTGTTACACTTGATATTGACATGGTTAATGTTTGAAATTAATTAATCATAATAACCCACTATAGTTCTTATCTCATTTTTTATTTGATTATAGGAGTAAAACCCTAATATACAAACTTAAATAAGGGGTGTACACACAAATTTTGGTGAACCCAAATCTTAAATTGAATATTGTGTCTCAACATTCCCCTAGTTACTGCGAACATGGGTTCATTTCTACAGTTTTTTCATATTCATGCCTTACTTTTTATCTAATTAGTCTTCCTTAGGACCTGATTCACACATATTTCCTCAAAGATGGTTTTGCGAATGGTTGATTCTACCACTGAAAATGGTCACTTTTTGAAATTGGCTCCTACCACTTTAAACCATAACCTTTTATTTCATATCTCAATGGATAATGAATCTATTTTCAAGATTGGTTTCAGTTTATTTTATTGGTTTACCATATTTAACCAGAAAGGACCTCTTTTTCAAGTGGTTTACCTACTACCACATTTTGGAAATTCAAAAGTACTATTTTTAGCCTTAATTAGGTCATAATTGCAGAAAATTACATAGCAACTTCTGTGGAACAATCCCTTCTAATTTTTTATACTTAGAATAAAAAATTCCTATTTTTTTGTCGAAATTCAACATTGGGATTATGTTCCCCCCTCAATGTGATATTTATTCACTTCTTGAACGATGGTCATTTTTCTTAAACATCACTATTTGGGTATTACCCCCATGGTCTCTTAAATATCATTCCTCTATATGCCCTTTCCTTGGATAGTGAGGATATCTAGTTGGGGTAACTTCAAACCTCCATTTTTTTCCATCATCCAGTAGTCAATGCCACCATTTTTCAGTCTCATTGTGTCATTTTGAGGATTCAATGGTTACATACCCAACATGTAGACGTCAGATTCTCACCGAAAACTACGTTCGTAAGGCAAATTTTAAGATCCCTGATAATATGACAACCTTCCCATGTGAATTCAATTTTGGGTCATATATCGGCTCCTCCTACTATGATGGCATGAACTGAAACCTTTGACATAAGTACATGACTTTAATATTCTATTCAATATTTTTACCATGAAATTTCTAAGATAACATGTATCAACCTATGAATATTGAGATCACATCTACTGAAGTGTGATATATTGACTAATTTAACAATTAAACAAACTTGATGGAAAAACCACTCACAAATTCAATTTGACAAAAAAATTGACAACCAACTAGTGATAAGATAATGACTTGAAACATAATCAACATTTTTACATTATTGATGACACAACTTTGTTTTAAAAGCATAACTCTAAAACTATAAAACATAAAAATTTACTTGACTAAGTAGACACTCATAGAATCGACTTGAGACAAACATTGAGTGACACACGAAAAACAATATTATTACTATGGTGAATAGATCTTAATATCTCCAATATTTATGAATGTTTGAAATCAAACTCAAACCTTTTGCGTCAAAAACTGTGGGCAGTTAGATGGCAAGGAGTAAAAAATGGATATTTTCACCACACATTGAATCCAGGTATGGAGAAAAACAAATATTTTACACGAACATCACGGGAGATCACGTTGAACAGCTGCAAGTGGATGCGTACATGATTTACAAATTGCAGAATCTCACAGTTTTCAAGAACACGTATTTCACTTCAAAATATGAATGCAATGTCTTTAGAGTGCTTACAAACCCTTACGCATGGGAGAAGATTCCACCAGAATTTAGCATGGGATGCAGTGAGATCACCCTAGACAGCTCGGATGTTAGTGTACGAATTGATATGAAGGAGCATGAAATAGATACACAATGCAACCGTGTAGAAGATGAATTAGTTGAATAATTCGTGGTCGAATCCAGAAACCTTACTTTAATATGGTAATGAAGGCAGGATGAGTGCATGAATCTGAATGACGGATATCTAAATGGCGAAGACTTCAAATCTACTATTCTTTCTTCTTTTCGATATTCTCGTGAGTCCAATGGCTTCTGTGATTCTCAAAATTTATAGTGGCAATCCATATGAATTTCTTATCCATTGCGAAAGAAAATAATATAGCTTGCACATTTATGAATATAAAAAGGCACATTGGAGTTGTTATCCAAAATTCACCCCTCGAGGTAAATTTTGATAACATGCATCAAATTCTTTAGTCCCAAGCAATTATATTGATTTAAGGCAAAAATCGTGTTTCTGGGGTCCCCTCGGCTTCTTTCTAAATCTCCTATCCAACAAGAAAACCCAGCAAGTTTTAAAAAATGTGAAAAAATTGCAAAAAACAAGCTTGGGGCCGAAAAAATGAAGAAAATCGGCTAAGTCCTAGTCTGTGCAGCAGTTGGGACAGTTGGAACGTCAGGGCGCGAATCAGCCGAAAAGCCGCCAGGTAGTCTACGGAGCAGTTGGGATGAAAGGACGCGTGGGACGTGAAAAGGTGAACCGGCCGAAAAAGTGGAAAAATTTGCCAAGTTTTGTTATCACACGGTTTGGGATAGCCGGGACAAAAGTACGTGGAGGACGCGAACCGGCCAATTCGGCCGAAGCAGGAGTCTTTCGTCTGAAACAGTTTGGGACATCCGGGCCAAAGGTACGCGCGGGACACGAACCTTCCGAAAAGGCAGCAAAAGAGGGACAAGAAAGCCCGAATCAGCTGAAGCAGGAGATTTTCATCCAGGACAGTTGGGACAAAAGTACGTGCAGGACGCGAGGGACGCGAAAAGTCGAAGCGGCTGACAGCAAGGAAGAAAAGTCAACATTTGGTCCGGAAACTTCAAACGGCCATAACTTTTGACTCCGAGCTCCGATTTTCATAAAATTGGACTTTCTAGAACGAGCACGACGTCCTCTACGCCAAAAAATTGGATTTATTATTTAATTAACAAGGGTAGATATATTTAATTAAGAGAAACATATTCGGCTCCAGTCAGTTAATGCTCATTCCCGTCAAATGACAGAAAACGCCTACCAGACCCAAAATAGCTGCCTGCACTTAGAAGGCCATAACTTTTGTATTTCTCAATGAAATCGCACAAAATTGGTACCATTGGAATTTCGGCTCTGAGTCTGATGCAAAAAAATCAAGAAATTCGTGGCCGAGTTCACAAAAGTGTTTCATTTGGTGGTTGGGAGTGTAATTAAGAGGCATGGTCATCATTCTTTCTCTGCTGCAGCACATGGGACAGTATGGGGAGCCTTTTGCAAGTAATATATAATCATTTCACTCCATTTAGTGCCTCTTACAAGTGGTTGAAGGACAGATTTCAAGATTTTTTTTTTTTTTCCCTTCTCTTTCTCTTCTCATTTTTTCTATAAATTGGAGTGTTGGGCTCATTGTAAAAGGGAAAGTTTTCAGATAGCAAAGCTCTGTCAAAATTGATTTGTGAAGCCAATGTGCTACAGGACCTTGTAGTGGACTCCTTGCATGGTGATCTAGCCCTTATCTTGTAATAGATTGAACCGTGCATATCATGAAGCAATAAAATATCAGTTTGTGGATGTATCTTCCCCTGCTGTGTCTTCTTGCATTCTTCTTGCCCCTTTAATATTTCTACAAAAGTATTGTGTCTATTATTATGTTCTTGCAGGGATCCATTATCATTGTGTATGCTTGGAATATTGTTGTGAATGCATTTTGCTAGATTGTGGAGAACTGTCATCACCTCTTCTAGTGTGCACTTTGCCTCTGTATTTCACGCATTTGGAGACTACTCTCACACCCTCCTTTTCTGGTGTATCACTGCTTTAGTGTAGGTTTTCATTTCATGCATTCTCTCTCCCTGGTCCCTTAGAAATTTAGATTAGAATAGTTAGTTTCCCCTACATTAGAGTAGATTATGGCAGGTAGTTTAGGAGCAAGAACCAGCTTTCTCTGGAGGTCTATCTCAAGTAGCAAGTCCCACAACTTGGAGATAGTACCCATGTTATCCAATCACACCGTGAGTTCAAGTATATGCACTTGTATAAACATAAGGGTGTTGTAATTCAGTGATAACAGTTTTGGCACGCCCGGTGGGACCTTAGAGGTCTTTACTTTCATTGCAACAAGATTGATGTGCACTTGTTGTAAGTTCCAGCTTTGAAGGAGCTTTAAAATCACACATCTGGCGACTCCAAAAGAGGCATAATCCACTGGTTTCAGCAGTCCAAGCCTGGAAAATTTATGAGAAGAATACAGACCAGGTCAAGAACTAGGGAGGAAGGATTGTTTGTTTATCTACACCTATCTCTAGGTAGAGAAAGAAGGGGAAGAAGAGCTCAAAGATCTGCGTCTCCACCTAATAGAAATTTGTCTACACCTCCACCTGGTAGACCTTTTCTCGCATCAACAAGGGCTCTCAGGCCAATCAGAATGGCGCAACCACTAAATCCCTTTGTCAATTTCACTGGCAGCAGCCCACTTGCCCTCAATGCACAGAATCCAGTTCCAATTGCAGCATTGAAGAACATTCCATTTTTCACTGGAGAAAATCATACCACTCCTGGTGATCATGTCAAAGACATTGCTAACGTCTGTGCAATCCATGAGATAAATGAAATGGATGTGGCTGTCAAATTGCTGGCATCTTCGTTCAAAGGGAAGGCATTGCAATGGTTTAGGAGCCTTGGAGCTGGTTCTATCACAAATTGGAATCAGTTATGCATAGTTCTCCATGAGTAGTTTGGGGAAAAGGGAGACAATTTGTCTCTACTAGAACAATTGACAACTATCAAGAGAGCCCCTAATGAGCAGCTGACTGACTTCAACTTCAGATTTCAAAGGTCTTGGGATAGAATTCCAGTGGCAGTCAGGCCAACAGCAGAAGGTGCTTTTCTATATTACCTTAAAGCTTTGAATTTTGATATTTCTATGTTAATTCAATCTATGGGAGGCACAACCTTACCTGCTGTTTATAGCATTGCCATTAGGGTTGAAAACTATCTTATTCAAGCTGGTAAACTGGCTCCTAGGCCTCCCATGCCCTTGTATCCAAACTTAGAAAATCTGAGAACTAGTAAAGCACCCACTTTGGCTCCTATTCCCACTCCTAGAAATCAAAGTTCAAATGAAACTTCTACTTCATCCTCTAGTGCTTCAAATGAACTCCAAGAGGTCATGAAACAATTGCAAAATTTGGGAAATGAGCTAGTTACTATCAAAGGATAGCAAGCTCAAAGTGCTAGACCGTATCAGCTTCAAGCGTAGTACCAGGCTAGGCCCCCATACCAACAAAATAGGTCACCAACTCAGGCTGCAAATCAAAATCAAAGCCAAGTAAGGCCTCCCGCTAATAGACCATTTCAGCCCTATAACCCTAATGTCGTATCTACTTCTAAAGTATTAGTGCTAGTCCAAAATAACATGGCCCAAGAATATGATTGGTGTTTCCCGTGTAGTCAGCCGCATAACCAATCAATGTGCTTTAACGGTGCACTAAATCAGGCTCTAATGGTGCAAACCGTTAGTGGGTCGCAAGAGTCCAGCCACGAAGAAGATCAGCAGCAAGGAACATCTCCGAACGAAACTACTCTTGTCAATTGGAAGGCTGAAGATTTCTGTGGTATGAATCAAATACCCTCTCAAAGTGTTGCAGCCAACACAAGGTCAAAGAGGAGAAATTTGGGTGAAGAACAACCATTGGCTTCAAGTAATCCACAACCTTCTACCACTCCACAAGCCGCTGGCAAACAAACTGTAGTTCCAAACATGCAAGGAGCATCCAAACCAGCTCCTAAACCAACTCAGATGCCAGCTGTTGCTGCTCATTTGCAAGGAATGAATGTGCAGGCCAAGGGACAGCAGAGGGATACTTTATCTCCATTCAGTATCATTGATCAGATGAAGAAGACAAATGTAAACATATCAATGTGAGAATCACTATCTATCCCAGGAAAAAGAGATTTGCTACAAGCTGCCATGAAGGACTGGTCAACTTCTAATCAACAGGTCCAAATGCAAGAGAAGGTACTCACAAATGTTGCCCAGCCTGAAGGAAATCATGGAGGACAACAAGGTAAAATGTTGAAGCCCCCTCCATTTTATGTCTCATTAATCATTGGAAACCAATTGGTGCACAATTGCATGATTGATTTCGGGGCAAGTAGCTCAGTCATGCCAAAACAGATAGCTGATCAGCTAGGACTCCAATATGAAACCATCTCCAAGGGTGTAGTGCAATTAGACGGGACAACAGTGACAACGGTTGGAGTAATCAAAGGTTTGAGCCTCACACTACATGCATGTCCCAACGTAATAGTGTTATAAGATGTGTCAGTCATAGACCTGCCACCACTCTTTGCATTGTGCTTGTCAAGAGACTTCACTGCTAAAATTGGAGGCTCTCTTTTGGCGGATTGGTCAGACATGTTTCTCAGAACAAGATATGGAACCAAAGCCACAATCAGGTCTGAACCTATTGCGAAATTTCACAGTGAGCCTTACACTCCAAGCCAAATCAATACCAACTGTTCAGCGTTTGATCAGGAAGATTATCCAAGCACTGATGAAGCTGACACCAAGGTTGGAAGCATACCAGATTTGAATCTTGATGAATGGGCAAGCAAGGTGCATGCTTTTGATCCTTATCAAGAAATAGAAGAATATGAGCTAGGAGTTTATTGTTTACATGAAGAGAATCAACCTCTCCCCAACATCACCAAGCCAGATCATAAAGAAAAGAATGAAGTATGGAAATTGTTCTTTGATGGGTCAAGAAGTAGACAAGGTGCAGGAGGAGGAGTTATGCTCATTTCACCGCAAGGTATAAGGTATTACTCAGCCTTCTGTTTCCAGTTTTCTTACTCAAACAACACGGCTGAGTATGAAGCCTTAATTCATGGATTGCACTGGGAAAAGAAGAAAGGCATCAGGAATTTACAAGTATTTGGTGATAGTGAGCTGATCGTAAACCAAGTCGAAGGAAAAAATGCTACCAAAAATGATCTGTTGAAGAACTATAAAAATCGGGTATGGGATCTTATTGAGGATTTTGAAGCTTTTAGCATCAATTCCATCCCAAGAAAAAGGAATGAAGCAGCGGACAAACTAGTAGCAATTGGGGCTGCATTTGACGTTGTAGAAAATATCAAAAATGAAAAATCTCAGCCTCATATCAAAGTGGTTATGAGACCAGCTGTTCCGGATAACAATACAAGTTGGCAAGTCTTCGAGAATGATCAACAAATTGTTAATTTCCTACAAGAAGAAGTTGAGTTCTCTACCAAGAATCAAGACAAGTTGGAGCAGCAGTATGGTGACCAAGTGGTGCAGCTGAGAACTAACAAACTAGCAAAAGGCCTCATAACCTTGGAGTCAATCTTCAACCCGAATGATCAGTTCTAGAAGGAGAAAGTGAACATTCAAGTAAAGGGTGAAGATTCAAAACCTATTTTAGTAGATGAAGGCAAGACATTACAAATTGGCAAAGTAAGTACTCCACATGAGAAATCTGATTTTGTTCAGCTTTGTCAAGAGTTCCCAGATGTTTTTGCTTGGACTTACAAAGATTTAAGAGGTTTCAACCCAAAGTTGGCACAACATACTATTGAGCTGGATCCAGAATCCAAGCCTGTCAGGAAAAAGCAAAGGCTAGTGAATCCCCATATTGAACCTCTCATGAGAAAAGAGTTAGGCAAGCTCATTGAGGCTGGTATCATCTTCCCCATCAAACACTCAAGTTGGGTCGCGAACTTGGTGCTGGTAAGAAAGAGAAATGGAGAAATAAGATTGTGTGTGGACTTTCGTGATCTAAATAGAGCATCACTCAAAGATCATTATCCGCTTCCATCAATGGAAAAAATATTGCAGGTTGTATCTAGTTCAGAAAGGTTTTCATTGCTAGATGGATATTTAGGCTATAATCAGATAATGGTGAAAGAGGAAGATCAATTCAAGATGGCCTTCACTACAAAATGGGGCACGTATGCTTACAAGAAGATGCCATTTGGACTGTCAAATGCCGGAGCAACATTTCAGCGAGCTATGGATATGGCATTCAAAGGCTTGATCAACAAGATAGTGCTGGTATACCTAGATGATATCACTGTCTTCTCAAAGAATGCAGCAGACTATCTCTTTCACCTCAGACAAGTGTTTCAGAGGTGTAGAAGGTTTGGAGTGTCGTTGAATCCAAAGAAGTGTATATTCTTGGCACACGAAGGTAAATTGTTGGGTCACATTGTCTCTAGGGAAGGGCTAACAATTGATCCTGAAAGGGTTAAAGCCATCCGAGCACTTCCATTGCCACACCACAAGAAATCTCTTCAAAGCTTCTTAGGAAGGATAAACTTTATCCGTAGATTTGTGCCTAATTTTGCCACTCTTGTGAAGCCTTTAACAATGATGTTGAAGAAGAGTCTCACATTCAAATGGACAGCAGAAGGCAAAGAGAGTTTTGAAAACATCAAGCATGCAATATCACAAGCTCCAACTCTTATCAACCCAGACTTTTCAAAGGACTTCATGTTGTATGCATTTGGAGGATCAAATACAATCTCAGCTATCTTGACACAGCTGAATAGAGAAGGTTCAGAACAGCCCATAGCATTCTTCAGTCAAACCTTGGAAGATTACGAAATAAAGTATTCTTTCATCGAAAAGCATGTCCTTGCTGTCATCAGGAGCTTGAAGAAGTTCAGACATTTGGTCTCAAACAATAAGATTCAACTGCTGGTGTCTCATGCTGGTGTCAAGGACTTCCTCCTAAATAAGGATTTAAATGAGAAGAGAGCAGGTTGGATCACTCGGGTGATGGAATATGATATTGAAATCAAAGTTACCAAGCTTGTTCGTGGCAAAGGCTTGTGTGAGCAGCTCGCTTCCAAACAACCAGACGGGCCAAAAAGTGAAGAGGATGTTGTCTTGCTACTACAGGATGGTCAAGAACAAGAAAATGATGATGTGCTTACTCCTTGTTGGACTCAGAGTATGATAAGCTTCCTACAGACAGGCCTATGCCCTCCAGAAATGAGCAAAGCAAAGAGGAGATACTTTAGATTACGAGCTATCCCATATGTACTCATTAATGGTACCTTGTTCAAGAAGGACATCAATGGTGTTCTACTAAGATGCATTGGAACAGATCAAGTTGAGAAAATCATACACGAGTTCCATGATGGGGAAGCAGGAGGCCACTTTGCTCCACGAGTGACAGCTCTCAAAATAATGAAAGCTGGTTATTATTGGCCTACTATGTTCAATGATTGCTACTCATGGGTTAAGAAATGCAAGAAATGTGCATTCTTCACAGGGAAAGAAAGGTTAGCAACGCTGCCCCTTCATCCAATTTCAGTAGATCAGCCATTCATGCAATGGGGACTGGACTTCATTAGAGTCATCAATCCCAATTCAAGTCAAGGCCACAAGTGGATTCTAATAGCAACAGACTATTTCACCAAGTGGACTGAGGTAGTGGCACTCAAAGAGGCAAATGAATCCAATATCTTATATTTTTATGAAGGGATAGTCACGAGATTTGGTGCCCCTGCCACTATCATATCAGACAATGCATTGGCATTCCTTGGCACAAAAATCACTGAATGGGCTGTAAAAAATTGTGTGTATCTCAGCACTTCATCGAATTATTACCCTCAAGGTAATGGCCAAGCCGAGTCTACGAACAAGAACCTACTAAGAATCATCAGGACTCTAGATGAAAATCAAAGAACCTGGCACTCAAAGCTCAAATCAGCCCTATGGGCCGATAGAATCACACCCAAGAGGTCTACAGAAAGCTCTCCATACAAGCTTGTATACGGGAAAGAAGCAGTTCTACCTATATCACTCGAGTTGCCAGCATTGGAACTCATGAAACAGTTGGAACTGGCTGAGTTTGAACCCACGGAGGTTAGATATGTAGAATTAATGGAGCTCCAAGAAATTAGAGAGCATGCAGCCCAGGCAATAGAGAAGGATCAAGCCTTGATCAAGAAGACTTTTGATAGGAAGGCCAAGGCTAGAACCTTCCAAATTGGAGATCTAGTGTTGAAATGGGATGCAGATTATGCAAAGCCGGGAAAGCATTCCAAGTTTGATGCCATCTGGAGTGGCCCGTACATGATCATTGAATGCAAAGGTAGCAATGCCTTTCCACTGGCTAAGTTGGATGGTGAAGAATTGCAGATTCCAATCAATGGGATCTATCTCAAATGTTGCTACTAGAAAGATAGCTTTTCACCCTTGTAAATATTAATTTAGAATTTCCATTCCTCTAAGTGCTTATGCACATTGTACTGCTGTTAGAGTAGTTTTTATTTCCCTAAGTGCTTGTGCACATGTCCTATTGCTTCTAGTATGTGCATGTTTGCAGTTCATCAAGCTCCTGGAAAAGAATTTTCAGCCATGGGAAAACAGCTCAACAAATGTTTCAATAGCTCAAGGATATGAGCTTTCAAATTTCAGATTAGTTGAGAGATTATCAAACAGACTCCATGCCCAATGGATTGCTACAAGCAGCTGGCCGTTCTTCATCTAGCAGGCAGATGACCCCGCTGAGTCATCAAAATTGTTATACAAAATTCACCCCTCGAGGTAAATTTTGATAACATGCATCAAATTCTTTAGTCCCAAGCAATTATATTGATTCAATGCAAAAATCCTGTTTCTGGGGTCCCCTCAGCTTCTTTCTAACTCTCCTGTCCAACAGGAAAACCCAGCAAGTTTTAAAAAATGTGAAAAAATTGCAAAAACCAAGCTTGGGGCCGAAAAAATGAAGAAAATCGGCTAAGTCCTAGTCTGCGCAGTAGTTGGGATAGTTGGAACGTTAGGGCACGAATCGGTCGAAAAGTCGCCAGGCAGTCCGCGGAGCAGTTGGGACGCGAAAAGGTGAACCGGCCGAAAGTGGAAAAATTTGCCAAGTTTTGTTATCACGCGGTTTGGGACAGCTGGGACAAAAGTACGTAGAGGATGTGAACCGGCCGATTCGGCCGAAGCAGGAGTCTTTCGTCCGAAACAGTTTGGGACATCCGGGCCAAAGGTACGCGCGGGACGCGAACCGGCTGAAAAGGCAAAAAGGCAGCAAAAGAGGGACAAGGAAGCCCAAATCAGCCGAAGTAGGAGATTTTCATCCGAGACAGTTGGGACAAAAGTATGAGTGGGACGCGAGGGACGCGAAAATCCGAAGCGGCCGACAGCAAGGAAGAAAAGTCAACGTTTGGTCTGGAAACTTCAAACAGCCATAACTTTTGACTCTGAGCTCCGATTTTCATAAAATTCAACTTTCTGGAACGAGCACAACGTCCTCTACGCCACAAAAATTGGATTTATTATTTAATTATCAAGGGTAGATATATTAATTTAAGAGAAACATATTCGGCTCCAGTCAGTTAATGCTCATTCCCGTCAAATGAAAGAAAACACCTACCAGACCCAAAATAGCTGCTTGCACTCAGAAGGCCATAACTTTTGAATTTCTCAATTAAATCATACAAAATTGGTACTGTTGGAATTGTGGCTCTGAGCCTGATGCACAAAAATCAAGAAATTCTAGATTTTATGAGAAATTGGTGGATATTTTTTATAAAACGTGGCCGAGTTCACAACAGTGTTTCATTTGGTGGTTGGGAGTGCAATTAAGAGGCATGGTCATCATTCTTTCTCTGCTGCAGCACATGGGACAGTATGGGGAGCCTTTTGCAAGTAATCTATAATCATTTCACTCCATTTAGTGCCTCTTACAAGTGGTTGAAGGACAGATTTTAGGATTTTTTTTTTTCCCTTCTCTTTCTCTTCTCATTTTTTCTATAAATTGGAGTGTTGGGCTCATTGTAAAAGGGAGAGTTTTCAAATAGTAAAGCTCTGTCAAAATTGGTTTGTGAAGCCAATGTGCTGTAGGCCCTTGTAGTGGACTCCTTGCACGGTGATCCAGGCCCTTATCTTGTAATAGATTGAACCGTGCATATCATGAAGCAATAAAATATCAGTTTGTGGATGTATCTTCCCCTGCTGTGTCTTATTGCATTCTTCTTGCCCCTTTAATATTTCTACAAGAGTATTGTGTCTATTATTATGTTCTTGCAGGGATCCATTATCATTGTGTATGCTTGGAGTATTGTTGTGAATGCATTTTTCTAGATTATGGAGAACTGTCATCACCTCTTCTAGTGTGCACTTTGCCTCTGTATTTCACGCATTTGGAGACTAATCTCACAGCCACCTTTTCTGGTGTATCACTGCTTTAGTGTAGGTTTTCATTTCATGCATTCTCTCTCCCTGGTCCCTTGGAAATTTAGATTAGAATAGTTAGTTTCCCCTGCATTAGAGTAGATTGTGGCAGGTAGTTTAGGAGCAAGAACCAGCTTTCTCTGGAGGTCTATCTCAAGTAGCAAGTCCCACAACTTGGAGATAGTACCCATGTTATCCAATCACACCATGAGTTCAAGTATATGCACTTGTATAAACATAAGGGTGCTATGATTCGGTGATAACAGGAGTTAAAGAATGAAAAAATTGTAATACTTTGGAATGCTTTCAATGTATTCTCCTTAACTACACAATCACTATATGATCTGATAGAACATAGTAGGAAAAAATGCATGAGAACTAGAAAATAAAACGTTTTATCTTCTCCTAATTTAAAATGTTCTCAAGACTCTCATTATTCACATGGACAAAACCATAGATCACTCTGATACCAAATAAAAGGGTATAGGTAGATGTATTCAAACAATATCTGATTATTGATTCCATGCATAATATATTTACATATATATAGGACATATAATTCCTATATTTTTGGAGGTAGCCTTAACTATTTCTCCCACAAATCTCTCCCAAACTCCATATACACGAGTAGTTAAAACTCACCAACAAATAATTGTTATATTTGGTTTTATATAACAACCATATAACATAATATATTAACTTAAATAATGATTACACACAAATAATGGAGCAATAATAAATATATTTCCCAACAATATATCAATTTAATTTTGATTTTCGATTGATTCTTTTGATTTCTAAAAACTTATTTCAACTCTCTGGTTTTGAAAAGGGGTTAGGAATCACTGATGGCTTGATGGAAGGATTTGGAAGCGATTGTGATGAAGAAATTGGCTAGTACCAATAAATATGTTCAAATTTTCTTCGAAATAATTTTATTAGATGTTAATTGTGATAGGATCTCTAAGATGTCAGTCGTTCTTTAATTTACTAAGGTGATAAAATACCAAGGTCAAACAAATACCATAGAGATAAATTTCAAAAAATGCATGTGAATATGTTAACCAAAATATCATTAAAGGGATGAAAGTGGTAGAAAGACTTGCAGAAGAAGAGAAAGAAAGGGAAGAAAGTGCATCCATGTTTAGACAATACCTTATTGCAATTTTTGATCTTTGTACCTTTGATTTTTTGTATGTTTTTAATATTTTATCATTTTTTGTATTTTTGAAATTGTATTGATTTTTTAGATTTTTGATATTTTTTTGAAAGTTGGGACTAATGAAGTCAATTAGTGTGATAAGATCCAACAACAATGTTTGTGATTTCCTTGATAAGGGAGATTAAGCATGTTTACTTATCAAGAATCAGATTATCTTTGATCTCGATGATCGTGGTGAGCCTATATTCAACAAATGACTGTGATTTATCATGAAACATGGATTTCATATAGGGGATCTTGAGTTCCCTATCAAAAGGCATATTCACTTTGTGTCATACTTAATGGGTGCATTGGTGTGATTTATTGAATCATGTATTATTTGTAACTATATGATCATTACAATTATTGGGAGATTTGGGGCTTGTGGAATTTGTGACCTGAGCTTAATGAAGAAGCCATTTGGGTTTTTAGAAGAGACAATGTGACCTATCTAATCCTGAGAAGTGGGAGGTGAAAGTGGACTTTTATGAGTGATGATAGGAAAGGCATGGATGATAGTGGGCTTGCCCCAGTCATTTGTAGAAGGATAATGTGATGGATGAAAAGGATACGGTCCAAGAATTGAAGAGAATGGGCTACCATGTTGTGAGACACTTATAAAATATGACAAAGGGATGCTAGGATATGCCCCCAAGATGGAATAAATTTGGCTATTAGGACATGGCCCAAAAATATAAGATGATAAGATACTGAGAGGTATCCTATATACGGAAGAGGATGAAAGACTACTAAGATGCTACCAAAGAATAAAAGGTATAACTACCCCAAGGTGACTCAAAAATAGAAAATAATGGAGGGCTACTAGGACGTGGCCCCAAAATATAAGGTAATATGCTACCAGGAGGTGACCAAAAAATAGAAAGTGGAGGGCTACTATGATGTGTCCTGAGAATAGAATATAATGGGCTACCTGGAGGTGACCAAATGTGAGACTGTGATTGAGGAACCATGATAGAGAAGGAATAATTAGGAAACAATAAGATAGGCCATGGATGAATGTTACTGACATCTCATCATGCTCAAAGGAAGGTGAAGATGCAATAATAGAAGAAGAATCAATTTCCATGACCTTAGGCTCTTCCTCTATGTTCCAATAAAAGGAATCAAATTTTTCCTCCACATACATGAGCATGTCAATTTATAGAAATAATCCTTGTTTGTAATCCTCTAGAGGGATATCTTCATGTAGTATGATTTTTCCTTCATTATGAGAGAAATCAATCAGTAGAGCTTGTTCCTCTTCAACCATACAAGGTTGACTAGAAGAAATGGGTCCAAGAAGGTGGGACATTTTATAAGATGTGTGATGATATAGATAAGGGGAAGGCTTGACCATATTGTGTCCAAAAAATAATTGGATAGTGCATTAAAAAGATATCCTATCTCATCGTTTCTTGTGAATTTTCCTTTGTGGATGCAAACATTAATCCTTATAAGGTTGATGAATATAGAATGAGGAATGATCAAAATTACCCAAAGGGGAATGAGAAATTGGAATTTTATTTATAGAATAAGATGTCTCTAGAGATGAAGTAAATTTAGAAGATTATAGTATTGGTTTTACTACAGAGTGACATCGTGGGGGATGAATAAAAGGATTGTGAATCCAAAAGTACGTAGAGTTCAACGTAGGATTCAACCTAGAAGATTTACTATCATAGCATTGAGTCACATGAATCTTTGAAGGACGAAGAATTTATTGAGGTCATTGATGAATGAGGTCTTATGAGGAAATGGAAGACCACGAAAAAAGTTTCACATTAAATGTTTGTTCAGAAGGAATTGGAGTCACATGAATCTACGATGGAGGAAGAGGTCGTTGAGACGATTGAGGTCCTATGAAGTAGAGGAGGACCATTATTTAGGAGTTGATTTAGGAGAATAATAATATCATTTGGGATCCAATTCATGAGAAGAAGGAGAGGAATCAGAATCATATTTTGGATCTGAATCTTCAGAAAGAATGTTCGGATTGGACTCATCAACATCTATACATTGACCACGAGACGAAGGTGGGTAATGTGATAGCTGAATAGGCCCTCTAGCATGAAGAACCAAACAAGGTTTAGTCATGATGGGTCTCTTTTCATGTGAATACCTAAACCTATGTTCCATATTATTATAAATGCGGGGAACCATACAATTGTCATTCATTGTAAGAATTATTGGGTCTAAATCCAAGGACCTAGATAGTGTGATTGAACTACTTCAAATAGAAGGAAGTTCCATCTCGATCTCGAAAGAATAGTGATTACCAAATATAAATATTGTGAAAAAATAGAGGATGCTCATGTGACTTTCCAAAGAGAACCTAAGGAAAACATACATCGTAATAACAAAATTTCGACAATCCAACAATGTATAGACAACAAATTGCGAGTGTAATGTATCAACGGATCAAAAAGGATTATACCAGAAGAATATATTGATACAATGAATAAAAAATGGGACAATCATGATAGTTTATGAGCAAAACCATCAACCAATCTAAGATTTACACCTTATGTTTCTCAACCATAGTTCAATGATAGATAATCAACTCTATGTTAATATTTATTTCAAGCTCAATATGAATGAGGCATAAGTATTAGTAAGGCATAGATGAGACTCCCAATCAAAGGATACTACATCACGTTTTTAGAAACCAACAAGGCTTGATTATCAAATGGTCAATCTTACGAATGTGAGCCATGTAAAAACACCACTTAGACATGTTAATCAAGATATATGAAGAAGTGAGATATTAGTGCCAAAATGATATCAAAATGACGAAGAAAAAAAAATCAAAACTCTTCAAGATTTTGGGTAATGTTAAAATAAAACCAAGTCAAAGTATGCTAATGACTTGCTAAGATCTTAGTAGCGTAATGTCACAATAGGGACACTTAGATCATGTTTTCTAAAAATGAGATGTAAGTATCGTAATTGTGCATGCTGGATGTGAATAAAGTAACACATATAAGGGGGGATAAAATGGTGAATAGATCCTAAATACATATATAATGTGTCTCAATATGATTTTTAGACATATGGCCTACTAGGACATGATGTCATACCATTCACACTTTCAAAAATTACATTATGGAATTGCAACCTAGTCATGCAAGTAGAATACAAAAGTGGTGGAAACGATTATTTCTAGTGGTGTCCACATGTGTTGTTTCTCTTTTGTCCCAAATGGGAAACAAGATAACAAAGATGTAGATGAGGTGATCATGAAAGAAACTAAGTATAAGTTTAACAGAGTTTCACCTTACCATAGGTTAAGAGAAGAACTATGATAAAGTGACATTTGTGTAAGTCTCACGATCATAACACTTAGTTTCAACTTAAGTGGACTCTCACCTTGTTTGAAAAAAAAGGTTTTGAATCGAAGAAAGTTGTCACTTCATGAGAGATCTATAAAACATCATGGATTGATATGGAAAAGTGGGCTCCAAGAAGAAATGACTTTCCTAGGTAGTTTGTTCAACTAGGTGTCACAAGTTTATCTATTGCAAGCTTGATTTACTAAGAAAGTCACATTGAATAGTCTTGGATTATCTCAAATTTACTTTACCTACTTCAAATAAAATTAGCAATGAACGCGTTCATGTGTATTCTTACTAGGGTCATGATACTAATTAATTTGACTCTAACTCACAATGGAAAATCTATTCAAGTGAATAAGTGGAGCACTTCCCATTTCATCTAGGAGGTTACTCAACATTGGACTACTTTGCGGTTCCTAGGACCATCTCTTTTGTTGTAACTTAAGAATTATGCCAAAGACAGTATGTCCTATTTTAAAGAAGATGGGGCATACCCTTATTCGAACCTACAGATCAAGTGTGTTGAATATGGTGTTTTTTTCATCTTGTATGCTTAATGTGGTTTTAGTCACACAACGTTTGGAAACCTACAAGAAATGAGTTAGCCCTCATTTAGGTTCAAATACTTGTACAAATGATATTTGGTCTTACACCCTGAGACTAGTAATTTTAAAATTTATCAACATCATATAATGGAGATAGAATGTCACTTTTGATTTCCTAGATCATCCTAAGATGCAAGGAAAGAGCATACATGAAAAAATACCTCTCTAAACTTGCGGAAATGGAAATTTTTTTTATCAAATTGTAAAAAAAAAGTTCTTTTTTACCAAATTTTAGGTTATTTTCATTAGAAAACCTAATTGAAATGTTTTTGAAAGAAAAAAGAAGGTATTGAAGAATTTTCGATTCGCAAGATCACCTATAAGGTGAGAGGGAAGAGCATACACATTTTAAAACTCCACAAGTAGCAATGCAAACACTTAAACTAAGTTAGTATAAAAATATGATCAAAAGAAACATACAAACCATTGTTAGTACCCTACAAAATGTAAGAAAAATTCATAAATCCAAATTGCACAACTTTAAACAAGGTTTCACTTTTATCCGAGACACCTACATGCTCTTTAGGACATGCGTGTGCATATAACAACAAGTGCTCACCTAGATTGAAAAGTAAGTGGAATAATAAAAAAAAAGTGTAGATTTACACATGCATGGGAAAAATGACATATGAGCGCGTTTTAAGCATGTGTGCACCTCAGAAGGCATATATGTATGGAAGGTAAAAAGGTTAGTTAACAAAGGCTTAAATAAACACCTACACATCCTGAGAGGTAGATGTGTGTGTAAATATCATGTGTGCATTGTTTAGGATATGTACGTTTTTGGTATAAATTTTTGATAGAGGGTCAAAAACTGCAAAGTGACGGATGTGCGGCTAGGGAAACGTGTGTGCGATCAGAATGAAAAGTGCACTTTTGGTCAAAAATTTACGCGCACTTTCACATGTGTGTGCACTAATCCAGAATGGTTGTGCATGGCCCTACAAACCCATACAAAATAATGACATAAAAAAATTCAAAACTGTGAACAGGTTAAATTCTTCCTTTCTGATTCATTTTCTAACACAAACCCAATAAATCTATATTCAAAAGGGAGATTTATCCTATTGGTGCTAAATTTAATCTCACCATTTTTGTTCAAAATTTCTAAGTCTGCATGGTTTGAAGTATTTTCTATCTCCCTGTGTGGATGCGTGAAATATTTATCCTTCATTTGGTTGCCATTATCAGTCGTTTCCTTGGATCGCAGATCACATTGACTCTTGGTTTTATTTACAGTCTTCTATTTGTGGGAAAAAAAATTGTTATTGGGCGACTTCCAGGATTCTATCTCCTTTGTAAATCATGTCCCAATATCTGTGGATATGTGGTTGTCTTTAATTGGACGTGTCACAATGGATCTATTTGGTGAACTTCACTTTTTTCACAATTGTAAAAAATTTCAAATTGGTCCCATGGCCCCGATAGTTTCAAATTTTCTATTCAAAAATGTGAAGTGGCAAGGAAAATTTCTTACTTTGACCTTGAAAATGGACACATGGCAGTTTGAAAATTCAAAGGCGGAGAGGCGGATCATCAGAGCATTTTGAAGATTTTTACAATTTTGTGAAAAGGAGTAAAGTTATAAAATGATCTGCGACTCCACAGGGGACACATTAATGTCACATGTTTGAGTCAACATTGAAAAGTCAAAGCAGGGAGGTGGGTTGCTGGAGCACTTTAGAGTTTTTAAGCTCTATTTGAAATTAAGTAAAAGTATAAAAGTGAGTTGCAACTCCATTGGGGCCCACATCAAAATTTAAAAGCGGAGAGGTGGGTTGCTAGGGAATTTTGATTTTCTAAGTCCTTCTTTAACTCAAATATTTTCCACATGGAGGGCCCACGCCTGTTTGGGGACATGCCCTTGAATTTTACTTTTGAAGGAGCACCGAAGAGACACGTGGAGGTTTCCGCTAGCTCTACCCATGCTCAAACTTTTTAACAACCAGTGTACCTTTTTTATACCAAAGGACACATGGAGGGAGTTCGCTCATTTGAGAATCTACCTCTGGGTCTTACACTGAGACTTTTTCAATGGCCAAGGAAACTTTCTTGTGCCCAAGGCACATGGAGAAGCTGTCATTTGAGATCCCACCTCTAGACTTCATCTTTGAAGTTGCGTCAAATAGACATGTGCAAGCTTCCATTGCACCTTCCCAGACTCTAAATTTTTAGAAACTGGTACAAGTCTCTAGCGTTATGAACACGTGGAGGGCCCTCACTCATTTTAGAACCTACCTCTAGACTTCACCTTTGTAGTTGCGCCAAGGAGACATGTGGAGGCTTCCCCTAGCTCTTCTTTGCACTTGGCCAACTCAGACTCACAGTTCAGATATATGATATAATCCATGCAAGGGCACTCATTTTTTAGAGGCATGAACGCAAGTATCCATACGAGGTTACTCATTTCTCAAGGTGTATTCTTAAGGGTGAAAAGGATTGCTTGTCAGATCAAGCCATATTGAGCCACCTTAGAATTATCAAAGGTGGATTTCTTGCATGACAGAATAAAAGAATGATTAAAAAGAATGTCAAAAGTTATGGCATGGTGCCCCAATCATATATAATTAAAGTAGGAAATGTGAATGGCTCGTAACTTTTCCACCTAGAAAAAACAAAGAGAAATATTGTCTTGAATATTTAGAATTTTAGGGGGAAAATTTGGGATGACTGAGTGAGTGAAATTGTATAAATGCAATAAGAATACTCTTGCATAAAGGGGAAATAAATTTTCTAAGAAATTTTGAGAGAAAACCATTTTCCCAAGAGACCGTTTGAGAAACCTGTTTATTTTCCTGTGTTTTATATTTAATCACGTCAAGATGGTGGCAAGTGTACATCCATTGACAAGCTCTGAGATTGTTCAAGAAACTTTTCCCTGTTGATGAATGTAATGAACCTCGAATAATTTTTTGTTGATCATGAGAATAATTGTGTCTACTTGTATTTTAGAATGTTTTCAAATATTTTTTCTTGTTCCTATATGTTATAATCTCTCTGAGTCACACACGATCTTGTCTGTGTGTTAGTATTGTGGCATTTACAATTTCATTATGAGAAGATCTTTCATTTGGTAATAAAATAAACAATTTAAAACCACTTTACTTTCATTATGTTCATAAAATTTGTTTGTAATTCTATGAGTGTATCTTAGGCGTGATGAACCAAGGATTTCTAGCATTTAATTGAGTCTTTAGCATGAGCCTTTATGTTGAATTATTGAAGAGTGTATGAAACTGTGCATCTTTGGGCCTCCATTGGTACACACCTTTTGGTTGAAGGAATATTTTGGCTATTTTGAAGCATTTTATATGTGAGTCTTCCAATATTGAAAAGGTTCTCAAATAT
>CM034151.1:106967081-107077843 GCA_019776745.2 Taxus chinensis
ATGCCAAAAAAAGTTTTTAGGTGATCTCATGCAAAGAATGATTTTTTTTGGGAAATCTCACACCATGACAGAAGAGTTATTTGAAGAAAGGTATATTGTTATTCTCCATCCATGAATGGTTCCCAAAATTTATAAACCACTTTATATGGTGCGATCTTGCTTTGTTCCATGCTTGTTTGAGTTCAATATGTTGGTATCTAAATTTTTTCTCCTTTTCAAGACTAGCAGCAACACAAATTGGACATGGAGCTTAGAGATAGATAGATCACAATGTGTGTCATTTTGTAGCTAGGGATGAGATCTAACTGGCCCTTTGTTAGTCATATTTGTGGAGATATGGATAACACCTTCAAGAGGATTTGACCTATCCTCACTACTTTAGGTCGTGCCTTTCGACCAGGGTGAGAGGACCCTTAGTGTAACCTATGTTTGACGAAGGAGATGGAGATATCCTTCTTTTGGACAAATTTTACGAAGAAAACCTTGGGAAAATACGTTCAATACTCAATAATTTAACTGTTAAGAGTTTTAACTTCTAAAAGATGGAGATACTTTCAACACAAGGCTAAGGTTACTGAAGACATTAAAGAAATCCTAATTGTTCTACATATTTTAGTAAATAGATTTTGTTCCTTTGTAGATATACAGGGCAAACATGGGTAGTTTAGGATGAATTCATGGTTTTTGAATGATTTTGGTGGGATATTAAGAAGGATTAATTTGATTATACCAGATCTCTAAGAAACTTCACAACAATGGAAAACTCAACAACAGAAAGCTTCAATATAGTAAAGATGTTCCTTCAACTAGAAGGTGCTTCAATGGAGGCCCAGATCAACATGTTTTCACACAATATTTGAGACTATAATACGAAGGCTTGAGTTAAAAGACTCAATTAAACACCAAAATATTTGATCAGTCACTCCTAAGGTACACCTAAAGACTTACAGACAATCTTTATCAAAAAATGACAATGGAGTGATTTCAAATTTGTTTATCTCATCACAGGATGAAGGCTCTTCCTAAAATGAAATTGTAAATGCCACTAAATTATCACAAGGATGAGATCCTGTGTGTTTTCACAAAGATTTGAATGTAATATTGCAATAGGAAAAAAAGAAACTATTCGTAGACATTTTGAAACAAAGCAGACACAAATTGCTAGAGATTTAACACAAATTAATTTAAAAAATGCTTAGATTCATCAGCAGGGGAAAGCTTCCAGAGGAATCTCAGTGCTCATTAATGTCTATACATCTGCAACCAAATTGACATGATAGAAAAATTAACATAGAAATAATTAATAGGTTATCTCGGATTGGTCTCTGATTAAGACTACTTTCTCAAAATTTCTCTCTTAAGAATTCAACCCCTGACCATTTGCAAGAGTATTATCATTGCATTTATACATTTCACTCACTCAAATTTCCCCCACAAAAAGAGAAGAATATTCGAGGGACCTTTGTTTGTTATCAATTTGTTTCAAAAAGTGACATTTAACAAATTCAGATCCAAAAGATGACAGGTGGACCAATTGTGAATTGATCATGTTTCTTGGGCCCTGGACTAATGACTAGGATCCCATGCCACAAATTTTTGGAAATCCTTCTAATTATTCTAATTCTGTCATGCGAGAAATCCCCTTTTTAATTATTTTTTGAAGGCTTTACACAATTGGATTTGACAGGTAATCCTTTTTGCTCTCGAGGCAATACCTTTTTCATCTTTTGTGCTTGCAAATTTCATCATTTCATCCTTTTCCCTTTCTTTCCTCTACAACTATGTCCCACGTCTAGCTTCTCTGGTAATTCTTGTTTTTGCAAGTTCCTGAGCAATTCCAATTTCGAAATATCGATCTTAAAAATCCTTGGACTCACAAATTAAGTTTCGAATCCATTCAGTGGCACTTTACAGATAAAGATGACAAGGAATTTCATCAAAAATGATGAAAAACCATGCGCATTCATGTCTCCAGGAGTCTTCGAGCAAAAATGGCAGAAAAACAAATGCAATACACAACAACCATTGATTTTGCCCCTTTTTTACTTTATATTATAGTCATCCATATGTTTCCTTAGCGCAACCATAAAGGAGAAGTAGAGGGGAAAGTTTCCAAACAAGCGTGGACCTTCTACATGCCCTGGGCCCAAGAAAAATGCCTTTTGGCCTTTGAAAAGTCTCAGTGTAAAAAAGGAGCAAGCGGAAGCCTCCACGTGTCTCAATGGCGCACTTTGAGATGGTCCCCAAAAGCAGAGAGCCCAAACAAGCATGGGCTCACCACATGTATTAGTACCGCAAAGCTGTTAATAAAATTGAAGGATCAGTGGAAGGCACCATATGTCTAGGGTCCGAGACACTTTTCCTTGGCTGTTGAAAAGTCCAAGCAAAGGGCAGAGTGAGTGGAAGCCTCCAAGTGTCCTCTTAGTGCTTCTTTAAAATAAAAGTTAGTGGTTGGTCCCCAAACATGTGCGGTCCCTCCACATGTCCCAGGCCTTTCAAAATTACTTTGAAAAGTTTAAGTACAGAGTAAAGCCGGCGGAAGTCTCCACATGTCTCCCTATCACAATTGTTAAGGTGGGACCTTGAGGCGGATCCTCAAATGAGCACCAGCCCTCCACATGTGCATGGTTTGCCAAAACTGTACCAACCTCATGAAAAAAATTTCTAAGTCTAGGCAAGGCAACAGAAACCTCCACGTGTCTCCCCGATGTAACTCCAAGGTCAAACCAAAAGGAGAATTTTCATATGAGCGTCAGCCCTCTATGTGGCCAAGATTTGAGTTTAATCGGGCCTTAGAGTTTTCAAAGTGCTCCACCAAGCCGCATCTAACCAGAAAGGGCCACATTTCCATTGATGCTCAGAAGTAAATTTGACCAGGAAAAGTACACCCGTCAAAATGTAAAATGTAGGAAAATCACCATTTGAGCCCAGAAATGAATCTTTCTTCAAGGACAGAGAATTTGGAAATGTTATAAGGCCCAAACATGATCCTCTAAACTTCATCCAAACACATTTTCAAAGATGCTTGGGACACAAAGGACAGGGACAACAAAATGTGACTGTGGAAAATGGAAGGAAAGGAAAAAACCTTACTTTTTACCCAAGTTACAGATCTTTTTCATGGACAGAGGAACAATTTTTTTTTTTTGGAATTTTAAGTTATTTTCGACCAAGGAAGAAACTGATCATGGAAACCAAATGAAGGAAAAAAATTTCATGCATCAATACGGGGAGATAGAAAACACGACAGAGCCCGCAAACTGAAGAATTTTAATGACAAATGGGGTGAGACCAAATTGAGCACCAACATCGGCTTCGATTCAGGGATGGGCACTCCCTGTGAGTGCCACGAGAACAAATAGTAGACCAAGTGCCAAAAATAAACCATTGGGAAATGGAGTCAAAGAATAATCTTGCATAGAAAAGAAACCATAACCATCCTCTGAAAAACGAACCGAGAAACTAGCAAAACCAGGTCACCAAGGACCAGAATGAACAAAAACACAAAAGTAGAGTGAAAACAAAAATCTATACACTATACAACTGGAGTATACCTTGATTATGATAAATCAATCAAGGAAATGTTTCAAAGGCCTGCCATTAACAGGTAATTCAAGTAGTTCCTTATCTAAGTCTTATAGGAAGAATGCATTTTCACCAATTCAAATATCAATTGAGTAAGGGCCCATCCATAATGCATCAAATGTACCATGCTTTCCCTTATCTTCATGCCTCCTATCCCATAATGGTACAAGCTCCCCAATGCTGAAAGCTCTTGAGGTCACCTTCTTGTCAAATAACTTCTTCAACTTTTCTCCGAACTTCACATGCCTTTGATGGGATGCCCTTCTTTCTTCATCTAACTCAATAATCTGATTTTATAGCATCATATGGATTAACTTCCTGATCTTAAATTTTTTGAACAAACTGAAATGAATACAATTGCAAATGAAGAGGTAGCAAAGCTTGAGTTCCATATACCAACTCAAATGGGATCTTACTAGTAGCTCTTTTGATAATGATTCTGTCAGCCCAAACAACAAACTTTAGTTTCTCACCCCACTTCTTTTTGTTCAGCTCCAAGGTTCTTCTAATGAACTTCAACAAGTTTTTTTTGCTGGACTCAACTTTTCCATTTCCTTGGGGATTGTAGTTAGAAGCATATATCAAATTGAGTCCATACTCTTTTCACATTGCCACCAAAGTTTTGGCTCTGAAAATCATGGCATTATCAGAAACAATCTTAACTGGCACTCCAAATCTACATATGATTTGATTCAGCATGAATTCCATGATAACTTGGTGTGTTTCCTTCTTGGTGGGGATTTCTTCCACCCACTTAGTGAAATAATTAGTGGCTATGAGAATCTATTTATGACCAGCACTAGAAGGATAAGAAATTTCACCAATGAAATCAATTCCCCATTTCTTAAATGGGGCTTTAACTGATACAAGCTGCAAAGGAAGGGATCCTGAAGCTTTCATTCTTCGAGAAAAATGTTGACAACTATCACATTTCCTAACCAATAGAGTTGTATCCTTGAAGAGAGTTGGCCACCATTAACCAACCCTCAAGATTTTGTGTTGTAACTCTTCCAACAAAATTTCCCCCACAAACTCTTCCATGGAGATCAGCAATTACCTTTGGGGCTTCATACTCAGCAATATGTCTTAAGAGCACTCCCTCCGGGTTCTTCCAAGCTAACCCAAAATCAGTAATGACATATTTTTGAGAGGCTAACTTAAGAGCTCTTTTCTGATTTTTACTCAAATATTTAGGGCAGCATAGATGTCTAAGATAAAATATTATATCCTTGTACCATTCAGAGCTTACCAAATTTTCAAGGACATCCACCCTTTCTCCTTCTACTTCATTCACCTCAATAGTTTGCAAGTTTCTCTAAGCCATAAGCTTAGCTAGGTCCAAACCTCTTATCAATTTCATGGTTTGGATATCCATGTCATATTCCTGCAACTTGTTTACCCATCTGCATATTTTACTTGAGACCTCCATCTTTGATAAGATATATTTCACCATGGTGTGGGGAACATAAGCAACAAATTTAGAGATCAAGATGTAAGGTATGAAAACCTTTATTGCTTTCACCAAGGAAAATGTTTTCTTCTCCACGATGGTGTACTTCAACTCAGCTCCTTACAATGCCTTATTGAAAAAGGCAATTGCTCTCTCAACCTCTTCATCATCCTTTTACAACAAAATAGACGCAATGGTGTTTTTTGAATCAAAAGAAAACATTTGAAAAGGATTCTTGTAATTTGGAGCTTCCAAAATAGGGGCATGCTTTAGTGCTTCCTTGATCCCATTGAAAGCTTGAATAGAAGCTTCCTCCCATTTTATAACTTGGTCCTTTTTCAACATACTAGTAATGGTGATAGTTAGCTCAAAAAATTTAGACACAAATCTTCTAATAAAGTTTATTTTTCTAAAGAAGTATTGAACTCCCTTCTTAGTTCTTGGATTTGGAACCTTGCTGATAGCTTCCACTCTCTCTGGATCTATCATGACCCCTTCCTTTAATACAATGTGACCAACTAGTTTTTCCCTTTGCACTCCAAAATGGCACTTCTTGGGATTCAATGATATGCCCTACTCTCTACACATTAACAACATTCTCTATAAATGTTGCAAGTGATCATTTATTTTTTTGGAAAACACAGTTACATCATCTTGATAAACAAAAATGAAATAATTGATATAACCAACAAACGCTACATCCATTTCTCTTTGGAAAGTTTCTCCATCATTCATTAAGCCAAAAGGCATCCTGACATAGACATAAGTTTCCCAAGGAGTGGTAAAGGTAGTCTTTATTCTTTCTAAATCCTTCACAACAACTTGATTATAGCAAGAGAAACCATCTAGAGTGGATAAAAATTCAAAACCAGTTACCAATTGTAGCATATTCTCCATATTTTGCAAAGGGTGATTATCTTTCAATGATGCTTTATTTAGGTTCTTGAAGTCTACGCACAACCTTATATCACCATTCTTTTTCCTGATAGGTACTAAATTTGCAACCCAAGATGAGTACCTTGTGGGTTAAATGATCCCTCCATCCCTCAACTTCTTCATTTCTTCTTGCATTTTAAAAGAAAGGATAGGATTAATAGGCCTTTTTTCCTGAAAGGCTTGGCATTAGATTTAAGACGAATTTCATGTTCGAACAAATCTTCCCTGTATGCCTTCAAATTAGAGTAAGACCAATCTAGGCAGTCTTGATATTTCTTCAACAATTGAACACATGAATGCTTCTCTTCCTTGCTGAGATTGCTTCCTAACCAAATTTTACGTGGTTTCTCCTTTGTTCCCAAGTCGTGCTCTTCCACATCTTTTGAAGCCAATATACTTCTATTAATAATGCAATCAACATTATAAAATTTTGATTCAAGAGCCACCAAACCTCTGGGTATCACGTTTGTCTTTAGTTGGATGATGTCTTTGCCAAATAAAGTTTCATTTCCTTCAGCAACACACACCATTGGTTCCCATATATATTTTTGTCAGCAAGCTCGCCTTGCTTCTATAAAAACTGTTTCACCTGGGCATCATCATCAAACACTTGCCAATTTTTACAATTGTCAGGGAAAGCTGGCCTTGTTAGTATTTCAACATCATACTCACAAAATGGAGACATTGTATAATTCCTAAATCTAGATCTTAGCACTGCTAACTTGTCTACAACAACATTAAACTTTCTATCATGGTCCACAATATTAGAGTCAAAAATTTCAATCAAATCCGAGATTGCATGCTTGTATTTTTTCTTTCTCTGATTTTTAGTAGCATATACTTTTCTAATTTTCTTAACAATCAGTTATGAATCCCCTTTGACAATGATATCATGTATACCATATTTCCATGCAATTCTCAATCCTAATAACAATGCTTCATATTTATAAATGTTGTTAGTCCATTGAAAGTTAAGTTTGAAAGAAAATAAAAAATCTTCAAGTGGCCTGGAGAAATCAGAACAATGTCAGCACCATTTCCAAACTTGGAACAAGCTCCATCGACTAACAAGGTCCAAGGTAAACCAATTTGTTTAAGACATTTACATTGATCAATCTTATGCTCTTTGCCATCAGCAAAAGAAAAAAATTTATTAGCATCTACATCAAAATATAACACTTCATAAGAAGCATTATTGGGATCTTCAATGAGGTGCAACATCTTCTTCTCTCCATTCAGCTTTATAAGGTTGCCTTCAATTGGAATGGTGGAAAAAGACATATCGATATGAACACTTCCACCAACACTTGCAGCCCACTTTCTTGATAAAAAAATGCACCATTTGGCAGGGAAATCAACAATAACAACATCAAGTTTCAAGTTCTTATTGAGATAATTTGCAAGTTGTACCACCAAACATTTTACACACCCTACAACTGGCACCTTTCTAGAATCCATTGCAGTACACTTTCCATAAGCTAATGTCACTTTAATGTTCAATTTATTCATGACTTCTAGAGGCATAACATTGTATGATGCTCTGGAATCAAACATACAATTATGCAATAGTCTGTCCTTAATAATCAGTGTTGTAAAAAAATGGATCAACATTTAATTGAGACTCAACCAAAGATGTTCCCAAGTAAACTTCAAGTGGTTCACATATCTTCTCCAATGTTGGTGGTTTTTCTAGGTCTACAATGGTTGAAGGAAGAGTTCTCACATTATTTATATTTCTACCTTGGGTACTCCTATCTTCTTCTAATCCCAAATACTCAAAATCCTTCTTCTTGTGCTCAGGAATCCTAAGTAGTTCGACAATTGGGACAAAAATCTTGATCTGACTCAGTACTTGGGAAATGTCATACGGAATGTATTTGGGCAAAGCATCATTTGGAGAAAGATTGACAAACTCATCAGATGACACAATATTTTTCACATTTTGGGTAGGGGTGGGAACACCATTTCTACCAGAGACAACAAGGCCTTTTCCATATGCATCTTTCGTTGGAGTTTATTTTGGGAAATTGGTGAGGACTGGGGTTTTTCGGTTTGTATTGAGGCCTTGCCCTTTTGAAAAATTTACTTATTGTGTTATGCTCTTTTTTTTCGGTAACAAAAACATTCATTAATAGTTGTTTATCCTATTATGATGGGATTCCTCCATCATACTTCTTAATCATTAGAGCTCTTAGGTACCCAAAATCATTATTAGGAAGTTCAAAAGCTTGTACCATGTATATTTTTATAAAGCATGAGAGGGAGGAAGAAGAGGTACCCGGTGAATGCAGTCCCAAAAACTTGTAGTAGTTCTTACACTTATTACTTTAGTTGATGTTGCTCCTTGCCATGAGCTTGTAGAGCAGTCCGCCATGCATGCATCATCATCAGTGTTATCATCATCATCAGCTTTTTCAACTTGCTGATCTACTTCACGTGGCGGGTGGGGTAAGAAACATTTGTCACACCAATCAATTTCACTTGTCTCTTCAATAAAAACAACTCTGGCATTCAGAGGATCAGGCACTACTCTATTTTCCCTAGCTTTGGGTTGTCTATCTCCCATGGGTCATTTACCTCTGTCATCAGATCTATGATCATTTCTAGGATGATTTACAAATTTTTCTTGTCCTTGTTGCCTATGCTGACCTTGAGAACCTTGTCTGATTCCCTTCTCTGCCCTGGCTATTTTGTGAGAGATTTCTTTGACAGCCTTGACCAGAGTCTTTACAACTTCCTCAAGATCCACAGCCTGACTTGATTGAGGCTTATTAGGGTTGATCGGTTTAACACCCTCCCTCTTAGGAGGTTTTCCAACTTATTTAATGTTGTTATCAATTTGGAGACCCATGGTAAAGGCCTGCGTCAAAGTTTCAGGGTTCTTATCCCTCAAATAGTAAGAAACCTTCTTATCAAATGCATTTGAATACTTTATCATACATGATTCATCACATGGCCTCAAATTAACATGAAATATTATCAATGTCTTATTAAATTTTATATTGAAATCATGAATTGATTCATTAGGATTATTTTTTATATTTTCAAATTATGATGAAAAAAACCTAGGGTCTATTTTATCACCATACTACATTCTAAAAGAATTCTTCATCTCTATCTAGGAATCAATGAAATTATCTCCCAAAGATTTATACCATTCCCTTGCATCTTCTTCTAGAGTGTGGATAAACAATTTAATGTATACATCCTCAAATTCTATTTCAAATTCCTTCATCATATTGACAAAGAGCTTCAAGTGTTGATCACCAGTGGTTGTATTATTTCCTTGAAACATAGGCAATCTATTTCTTACATCTTGTGGCACAACATTTGGATAGCAAGCCATACCTCTAAAATTGATGGGACCAAAATTATTAACAACAAATAGAGGTCTCAGTGGAGGCCGAGCCATATTATTTTGAGGAGGTGATCTTATAGGAGAAACAAAATGAGGAAGAGTGAGGGGCATGTGTGGTACAAGGATGCAATTTTCAGAATGACTGCCCTCTAAAGGCTCTGTTTCTTGGAAAAATCTATTAGATTTGGAAAATACCGGGGCATATTGAGAGGATAATGTTTCAAATACAAAATAAGGACCCTCTCCAGATGGAGAATTCAATTCAACAAAGAGACTACCTGATTCAGAAGCACTTGAGGAAGGATTGCCATCTTCAATCACAGGTTGATCGGTTTCACCAATGGGGATCTCTTTTCTTGATGCTTGATCTCTAACAACCTTCCAAATTCTTCTTATTTCAGAATTAGACTCTCCAAACTCTTGAAACAATCTTCTACTAGGGTCCCCGGTGGAGATAGATCATCTTCCTTATAGCTTTGCAGATATCAGTGACAAATCTTACTTGATATATGTTAACACACTAGTATTTATAAAGAATTTAAACAACACGAAGTTGCCACTAAGGATTTTCACCTTAGTTTGTACAAATGCACTATGAAATACCTATAAAATTTCTATCAATATCAGATTCATGCAAAGCTTACAAGATCTACTCTTATTTTACCCAAATTTATCAATGATGATACAAACTCTAGTGCAATAACTGTATAAGTTGGAAATATTACACTCAGAACTCACAACTTTAAACAATTCTTACAGATTTGAATAGAGAATGATGTCCCAAAAATGTATTTACACTTTTAAAATTTGTAACAAGAATTACCAGGGTCTGTACGTGTTCCTTTGTTCATATAGTCCCCGGTAACAGCACCACTAGTGTTGGTATCCAAATTTGTTTTCCTTTTCAAGCTGAACAACAACACAGATTGGACATGGAGCTTAGAGATAGATAGATCATAGTGTTTTTCTTTATTTAGCTAGGGATGAGATGTAATTGGCCCTTTGTCAGTCAGATTTTTTTAGAGATGGATAACACCTTCAAGAGGATTTGACTTTTCCTCACTACTTTAGGACATGCCTTTTGACCAGGGTGAGAGGACCCTTAGTGTAACCTTTGTTTGATGAAGGAGATGGAGATATCCTTATTTTGGACAAATTTTATGAAGAAAATGTTGGGAAAATATGATGAATACTCCATAATTTAACTCTTAAGAGTTGTCACTTCTAAAATATGGAGATATTTTCAACACAAGGCTAAGGTTAATGAAGACATTAAGAAATCCTGATTGTTTTGCATATTTTAGTAAATAGATTTTGTTCCTTTGTAGATATATAGGGAAAACAAGAGTAGTTTAGGTTGGATTCATGGTTTTTGAATGATTTTGGTGGGAGATTAAGCAAGATAAATTTGATTATACCATATCTCTGAGAAACTTCACAAAAATGGACAACTCAACAATAGAAAGCTTTAGAATAGTTAATACGTTCCTTCAACCAGAAGGTGTTCTTCAATAGAGGCCCGGATCAGCACGTTTACACATAATCTTTGAGACTATAACACGAAGGATCGAGTTAAAAGGCTCAATCAAACACCAAAATCTCTCATCAAGCACGTAAAAGGTACACCTAAAGACTTACAAACAATCTTTATCAACAAATGACAGTGGAGTGATTTTAAATTTGTTTATCTCATCATAGGATGAAGGCTCTTCCTGAAATGAAATTACAAATGCCACTAAATTGTCACAGGGATGAGATCCTGTGTGATTTCACAAAGATTTCAATGTAAGATTATAATAGGAACAAAAAAAACCATTCAAAAAAATTCTAAAAAAAAGCAGACATAAATTACTAGTGATTTAACACAAATTAAGTTCAAAAAGCCTTAGATTCATAAGTAGGGGAAAGCTTCCAGAGCAATCTCATTGGTCATCAATGGTTATAAATCTGCAACCAACTTGACATGATATAAAATCTAACATAGAAAGAATTAACAGGTTATCTCGGATTGGTCTCTCAAGAAGATAGTTTTCTCAAATTTTCTCTCTTAAGAATTCAACCCCCAACCATTTGCAAGAGTATTCGCATTACATTTATACATTTCACTAACTCAAATTTCCCCCCAAAAGATAATAATATTCGAGGTACCTTTACTTGCTACCAATTTGTTTCAGAAAGCGACGTTTAACAAATTCAGATCCAAAAGATGCGAGGTGGACCAATTGTGAATTGATCATGTTTCCTGGGCCCTTGAATAATGACTAGGATGCCATGCCACAAATTTTCTGCAATCTTTCTAATCATTCTAATTCTTTCATGCAAGAAATCCCCTTTTTAATCATTTTCTAGAGGCTCTGCACAGATGGACTGATAGGTAATCCATTTTGCTCTCGATGAAACACCTTTTTCATCTTTTGTGCCTGTAACTTTAATCATTTCATCCTTTTCCCATTCTTTCCTCTGCAATTATGTTCCGCATCCATCTTCTCTGGTAATTCCTATTTTTGCAAGCGTCTGAGGAATTTTAATTTCAAAATATCGATCTTAACAATCCTTGGACTCACAAATTAAGTTCCAAATCCATTCAATGGAACTTTACAGACAAAGACAACAAGCAATTTCATCAAAAATGATGAAAAATAGTGCGTAATCCTGTCTCCAGGAGTCTTGGAGAAAAAATGGCAGAAAAATAAATGCAATACATAGCAGCCATTTATTCTGCCCTTTTTCTACTTTATATTATAGTCGTCCACGTGTTTCCTTGGGGCAACCACAAAGGAGAAGTATAGGGGAAAGTTTCCAAACAAGTGCGGGCCTTCCACATGCCCCAGGCCCAATAAAAATGCCTTTTGGCCTTTGAAAAGTCTTAGTATAAAAAAGGAGCCAATGGAAGACTCCACGTGTCTCAATGGCACACTTTGAGATGGTCCCAAAAAATAGAGACCCCAAAAAAGCGTGGGCTCACCACGTGTATCAGTACCGCAAAGCAGTTAAGAAAGTTAAAGGATCAGCAAAAGGCACCATGTGTCCAGGGTCTATGACACTATTCCTTGGCCATTGAAAAGTCCAAGCAAAGGATAGAGTGAGTGGAAGCCTCAAAGTTTCCTCCTGGCACTTCTTCAAAATAAAACTTAGGGGCTGGTCCCAAAATAGGCGTGGTCCCTCTGCGTGTCCTAGGCCTTTCAAAATTTCTTTGAAAAGTTTAAGTACAAAGCAGAGCCGACGGAAGCCTCCACATGTCTCCCTGTCACAATTGTTAAGGTGAGACCCTGAGTCATATCTTTTGGTACCTAGATTTAATCTCCTTCAAATACTGAGCAACATCATGGATTTGAAAAGACACTCAGAGCCAAATAGATAATTATGTATGTCATTTTGTAGCTGGGGAAAGCAATCTATTTGACTCTTCAGCACTCAGACATTGAAAGGAGTGGGTAGGACCTAAAAAGGATATGATCTGATCCTAACTATTTTAGGTTCTGCCTTTCAACCAAGGTAAGAAAACCTATTTTGTAACCTCTGTTATTGAAGAATACTGGTAAATCCTTATTTTGCATAAATTTTATAGAAAATACCTTGGGGAAAATATGATCAACACTGCAAATCTGAATCTCACGATTTTACACTTCTAGATCATGGAGATATTTTCACAACAAGGCAAAGGTTATTAAAGACATTTGGGGTCCTGATTATTTCTATATGTTTTGGTGATGGGGATTATGCATTGGCATACACACATGAAAAAAAAGGGGTAGTACAGGTATGATTGATTGTTTTTGAATAAAATTTTTTGGTGGGAGGTGGGGCAGGATGAACTTGACTGGTCAGATCATTGAGGAATCTTATGAAATGGAAGGTTAAACCAATAGAATGCCATAGAACAACTAGAAAACCTAATGGAATTTTTTCTTTAACTAGAATATGTGCTTCAATGGAGGCCAAGATTAGCAATTTTTCACACAATATTTGAGATTCCATCACAAAGGCTCGAGTTAGAAAACCCAAGAAAGCATCAATATCTAAGACAAATCACACCTAAGGTACAACCAGAGGCTTATAGATAATCTCTGTCAAACAAATGAAAGAAAAGTGATTTTAAATCGTTTATTTCACTCCCAGATGAAAGCTCTCTTAAGAAATGAAATTGTAGATGCCACTAAATTGTCACAAGGATTGAGACCTGTGTGATTGAATCAGATTTTTAATACAAGATTCCAACAGAAACAAGAAAAACTACTCATATACATTTAGAGATGAAACAGACACATTTTGCTCAAGATCGACACATAATAACTCGAGTTTGATTAAATTTATTAGCAGGGGAAATTTTTTAGAACAATTTCAGAGCTTGTCAATGGTTGTACACTCACAACCACCTTAACACGATAAAATTTTTAAAAAAAGAGATATAGAGGCTCCTCATACGGCTTCTCAAAAAGATGGGCTCTATCAATCTTTTTTCTATCAGAAAAATTAGTCCCAACCCCTCACACTCCAACCATTTACACGATACATTTGTGCCATTTATAACATTTACAAAAGAGCCTCTTTCCCCACCAAAAATATAGACATTGAATGCACCAATGCTTGTTATGATCACGATCACGATTCCCAGAATCAGATTTTTAAAAATTCACCTGGTGCTCAGTGACAGATCTTATCGAACACCTCCTGCATTCAGCTCTTTCTTCTAGTGGATCACCCTCTCTTCAATTCACCAACCACTTCCACCCCTAATTTTTCAAATCTTGCTACTTGCGTGCTCCACCCTTGAGAAATGTATCTGATGTGGGTCCCAGCGAAACCACGCTCCCTTTTTCACTTTTAACTCTTTTTCCCTCAAAGGGAAAATTTCCCACTTTTCCTCTGAAGGCCCGCACCTCCACTGTTGACTCGAGAAAACTTTGACCTTTCCTCTATCAGGCTTGCGGGTTATTTTTATGATTTAATCCTTTTGAGAATAAGAGGAAAAAATTCCAAGTTGCCCTCGATGGTCCGCATCCCCACCCCTTTTTGACTTTTCAACCTACCACGTGTCACAATGGCGCACCTTGAGATGGTCCCCAAAATTTGAGACCTTGAATTAGTGTGGGCTCACCACGTGTCTTGGCCTGGTAAAATTTGTTTGAAGGCTTGAAGCTCAGCAGAGGGTGCTAAGTGTCAAGATCCGTGGCAGTCTCCTTTAGCCATTGAAAATTCCAAGCAAATTGAAAATTGAATGAAGGCCTCCAAGTGTCCTCCTGGCACTTCTTCAAAATGAAACTTAAGGGCTGGTCTCCAAACATGCATAGTTCCTCCACGTGTCTCAGACCTCCCAAAACCATTTTGAAAAAATACTAAGTATGGGAAGACCCGACGGAAGCCTCCACGTGTCTCTGTCCCGCCAAACCTCAACGTGTCCTCCCGGCGCTACTCCAAGGCCAAACCAAAAAGTAAATCTTTAAACGCTCTGCGTCCAACCAAAAGAGGCCATGTTCATAGAATTTTTAAGTTGAGGTTTTTCATAGAATTTTTGAAGTACCCAGCCGATCTGCATCCAACCAAAAGAGGCCATGTTCTCTGTCAATGCAAGGATGCAAATTTGATAGGGAGAAACACCCGTCAAACCGTAAAATATAGAAAAACAACCATGTGAGCCCAAAAATGAAAATTTCTCCAAGGACAGAGAATTTAGAAATGTTGCAAGGCTCAAATACGCTCCTGAGGGATACATCCATTCACTTTTCTTCAAGTATTTAGGGTAGAAACCACAAGAATGACAAATCCCAACTATGGAAAATAGAAAGAACGGGAAAACTTGAGTTTTTGAATGAACAAAGAACGAGAGACTCAAATTACAGACCTTTTCTAGAGGAACAAAGAAATGAGGAGTAAACCATGAACCCATAAGCAATCTACAACCTAGGAATGGATTAAAACTAGCAACATAAATTAACCAGGCACAACACAGTGAAGTAGAAAGTGACAGAGGTCATAAATCGATGGATGCTAAAGGAAAAATGGGGTGAGACTATTTTGAGCACCAACATTAGCTCTGACTCAAGGATGGGAACTCCCTGTGAGTGCCACAAGAACAAAAATATACCAAGTGCCAAAAATATCCATTGGGCAATAGAGTCAACTTGTAGAGAAAAGAAACTAAGCCATGTCCAAAAACAAACAGAGAAACCAGCAAAAACAGGTCACCAAGGACCAGAACGAGTGAAAACACAAAAAATAGGAAGCAAACAACAAACTATACACTATACACAAGATTTTTACTTTGAATTAGGGGAATCAATCCAGGAAATGCTTCAAATTTATGCCATTAATAGGTAGCTTGAGCAATTCACCATACAAGTCCTTCAAGAAGAAGGTATGTTCACCAATTCTAATATCAATCGAGTAAGGACCCATCCATAATGAATCAAAATTTCCATGCTTGCCCTTGTCTTCTTGTCTACTATCCCATAGCAGCACAAGATCTCAAATATTGAAAGATCTGGGAGTGATCTTCTTGTCAAATAGATTCTTCAGTTTTTCTCTTAACTTTACGTGCCTCTGGTGGGATGCCCTCCTTTTTTCATCAAGCTCAACAATTTGGTTAATGCGAGCATCATAAGGACTTACTTCTTGATCTTCCAGTTGTTGAGTGAAGTGATATGAGGATAATTGCATATGCAGGGGCAACAGGGTCTGAGTTCCATACACCAACTCAAATGGACTCTTTCCAGTGGCTCTTTTAATAGTGATTCTATCATCCCAGACAGAAAACTTCAACTGTTCACCCCAATTTATCTTGTTCAACTCCAAGGTTCTTCTAATAATCTTTAACAAGTTCTTATTACTGGAATCATCTTCTCCATTTCCTTGGGGATCATAATTAGAGGCATATTCCAAGTTGATCCCATATTCTTTACACATTGCTACCAGAGGTTTAGCTCTGAAACTCATGGCATTGTTAGCTACAATTTTGACTGGTACTCCAAACCTGAAAATGATATGGTTTAGCACAAATTCCATAACAATTTGGTGTGTTTCCTTCTTGGTGGGCATTGCCTCCACCCACTTGGTAAAGTATTCAGTGGCTACAAGAATACACTTATGGCCAGCACTTGAAGGGTTTGAAATCTCACAATGAAGTACATTCCCCATTGCTTAAATGGGGCTTCAATTGATACACGTTGCAAAGGAAAGGAACCTGAAGCTTTCATTCTTCCAGAGAAATGATGGCCATTCTCACATCTTCTAACCAATAAGGTTGTATCCTTAAAGAGATTTGGCCACCAATAACCAGCCCTCAGGATCTTGTGTGATGTGACTCTTGCAGCAAAGTGCTTCCCACAGACTCCTCCATGAAGATCATAAATTATCTTGGGGGACTCATCTTCAGTGATGCACCTTAAGAGAAATCCCTCAGGGTTCTTCCAAGCTAACCCAAAATCAGTAATGACATATTTCTGGGAATCCAACTTAAGGGCTCTTTTCTGGTTCTTACTTAAATACTCAGGGTAGTTTAAGTGTCTAAGATAAAAAAATCACATCCTTGTACCACTCAGAACTCATCAACTGTTCAAAAACACCTACCCTTTCTTCTCCAACCTCATTCACCTCAATAGTCTGCAAGTTGCTCTTGGCCATAATCTTAGCTAAGCCTAAACCTCTCACCAACTTCGTGGTTTGGATATCCATGTCATATTCTTACAACTTGTTCACCCATCTGCATATTTTTCTTGAGACTTCCATCTCTGATAAGATGTCCTTCACCATGGTGTGGGTAACATAAGCAACAAATTTTGAAATTAGAATGTAAGGCCTAAAAACCTTTATTTCTTTTACCAAGGAAAATGCATGCTTCTCCATAATAGTGTATTTCAATTCAGCCCCCTGCAAGGCTTTACTAAAAAAAGTAATTGGTCTCTCAGCCCCTTCATCATCCTTGTGTACCAGGACATAAGCAATAGTGTTCTCTAAAGCAAAGGAAAATAGTTGGAAAGGATTCTTATAGTCTAGAGCTGCTAAAACAGGGGCATGCTTCAATGCCTCTTTAATCCCATTGAAATCTTGGATGACAGCCTCCTCACATTTGATGACCTATTCCTTCTTTAACATGGAAGTGATTGGAATGGTTAACTCAACAAAGTTTGATATAAATCTTCTGATGAAGTTTATCTGCCCAAAGATGGACTAAATTCCTTTCTTGGTTCTTGGAATTGGGACCTTTCTGATGGCCTCTACTCTTTATGGATCAATAATCACCCTTCTTGTGACACAATGTGACCAAGCAAATTTTCCTTCTACACTCCAAAATGGCATTTCTTTAGATTGAGTGAGATTTCATATTCTCTACATCTTATTAGCATCTTCTCCAAGTGTAGCAAGTGGTCACTTATCTTTCTAGAAAACACAGTCACATCATCCTAGTAGATAACAATAAACTCATTGATGTAACCAGTGAAAGCAACATCCATTGCTATTTGAAAAGTGTATCCAACATTCATTAGACCAAAGGGCATCCTGGCATGCACACATGTTCCCCAAGGAGTAGTAAAGGCTGTCTTGATCCTTTCTGATTCCTTCACCACAACTTGGTTATAACCACAAAAACCATCTAAGGTAGAGAGCAACTCAAAACCAATCACTAACTGCAGCATGTGTTCCATGTTTGGTAAAGGATAATTATCCTTCATTGAGGCTCTATTTAGATTCCTGAAATCTACACAACCTGATGTCACCATTCTCCTTCCTAATTGGTACTAAATTTTCTACCCAAGAAGAATACCTTGTGGACTGAATGATCCCTTCATCTCTTAGCTTCTTCAGTTCTTCTTGCAATTTGAGAGATAAGAATGGATTGATTGGTCTTTGTTTATGCCTGAATGCCTTTGCATTAGTCTCCAAGGGAATCTCATGTTGAAATAGGACCTCTCTGTATGCTTTTAGTTCAGAATAGGTCCAAGCCATGTAATCTTGGTATTTCTTCAACAATTGGATGTATGACTACTTCTCCTCCTTGTTGAGATTGATGTCTAACCAAATTTTGTGTGGTTTCTCCTTAGTACCAAGATCATGCTCCTCAACATCTGTCGAGTCTGCCATATACCTATTAATAATGCAATCAACATTATCAAAATTTGATTCAAGAATAACCAGCCCTCTAGGAATGGTATTGGTCTTTAGTTGGATGATGCCTTTTCCAAACAAGGTTTTCTTTCCCTTTGTTGCACACACCATTGAATCCCAATCAATATATTGATCAACAAACTCTTCCTTGTTCTACAAAAATCTTCTTATCTGAGCATCATCATCAAAAGTTGGCCAGTGTTTAATATTGTTAGGGATAGAGGGTCTTGTCAATACCTCAACATCATATTCACAACATGGGGACATTGTAAAATTGTCAAACTGAGACCCTAACACAGAAATATTGTCTTCTAAGTCATTGAACTTTCTTTCATGATGCACAATGTTGAATGAATCAAACATCTCAATGAAATCCCAAACTGCATGCTAGTATTATTTCATTCACTAATTCTTTTTGGCATACAGTTTTCTGACTTGTTTGACAATTAACTTTGGATCTCCCTTGACAATAATGTCCTTGAAACCATATTTCCAAGAAATTCCTTAACCTAGCAACAGTGCCTCATACTCAACAATGTTGTTAGTGCACTCAAAGTTAATCTTGAAGGAGAAAACAAACTTTTCTTGGCTTAGAGAAAGTAGAACAACACCAGCACCATTTCCAAATTTGGAGCAAGATCCATCAAATAATAGATTCCAAGGAGAGCCCACCTGCTCAAGAAATATGCATTCTTCAATCTTGTGCTCCTTTCCATTAGCAAATCCTACAAAGTTATCATCATCAACATTTGTGTACAATACTTCATAGGATGCATTGTTAGGATCCTCAATAAGGCGCAACATCTTATTTTCACCATATAATCTAGCAAGGCTTCCCTCAAATAGGATGGTTGAATAAGACATGTCCATTTGAACACTCCCACCAATACTTGCAACCCGTTTTCTTTACAGCAGCATACCCCACTTGGTCGGGTAGTCAACAATGACAACATCAAGTTTTAAATTTTTACCTGGGTAAGCTGCAAGCTGCACCACCAAGCCCTTCACACATCCCACCACTGGCACCTCTCTAGAATCCATGGCAGTGCACTTCATATATGCTACTGTTACTTTAATATCTAGCTCATTCATGACTTCCAAAGGCATGACATTACATGATGAGCTTGAGTCAAACATACAGTTGTGCAGTAAGTTGTCCTTTATGATCAAAGTGGTGAAGAATGGATCCACATTTAGCTAAGAGTTCACCAAGGATGTACCCAAATAGACCTCAGTTGGTTCACCTAATTCCTCCAATACTGGTGGTGTTTTTAATTCTTCAATGACTAGAGGATTCTCCACAATGTTTTCATTTCTGCCCAGGGCAATCTTTTCTTCATTCAATCCCAAGTATTCAAATGCTCTCCTTTTGTGCTCAGGAATCCTAAGCAACTCAACAATTGGAATAGAGACTTTGATTTGACTAAAAAATTGGGCAATTTCATATGGGACATTCTTTAGCAAGGCATTATTGGAAGAAAACTAACACACTCATTAGGTGGTATAGGATTTTTGACATCTTGGGCATGAGGGGGGTATGATTTTTGTTTGGAACAAAAGGGATTTTGGCAGATGCATCTTTTTTAAGGGCCTCTTTAGGGATGTTTGAAAGTAAGGGAGATTTTGGCTTGACTTAAGGCCCTGTCCCTTTGACAGCCTTACTTCTTGTGTTATATTCCTTCTCTTGAGAAACAACAACATTCATCAGTAACTGTCTATATTCCTTAGATGGAATTCCTCCATCATACTTCTTTATCATTAAGGCCCTTAAATATTCAAGAAATTCAAAATCTTGTACATTATCTACTTCTAAAGTATGAGAGGGAGGAAGAATAGGTACCCTATGAATGCAGTCCCAAAAACTAGCAGCAGTCCGAGCACTTATCACCTTAGTTTAAGTTGCCCCTAATTGTGAGCTCATGGAACAAACCATCACGCAGACATCATCATCATTATCATCATTAGATTCTTCTTCTTCTTACTGATCTTCTTCACAAGGAGTATGGGGCATGAAACATTTGTCACACCAATCATTGACCTCTATTTCTTCCACAATAGCAACTCTGGCAGGCAAAGGATCAGACACCATTCTATTTTCCCTACCATGGGGCTACCTATTTCCAAATTCAACAGGTCCCTTGCCTCTATCATTAGATATTTGGTGATTTGTAAACTTGTCTTGGCCTTGTTGCTTATGCTGACCTTGTGAGCTCTGCCCAATTCCTTTCTTAGCCTGGGCTAGTTTGTAGGAAATTTCTTTGATAGCCCCTGCTAAAGTCTTCACAACTTCTTCCAAATTAGCAGCCTTGCTTGTCTGAGGTTTTTCTAGGTTAATTAGTTTTACACCCTCCCTTTTTGGATGCTTTCCTATTTCCTTGATGTTACTCTCAATTTGCAGGGCCATGGTGAATTCCTACCTCAAATTAGTAGGGTTTTTGTCCCTCAAGTAGTAAGCATCATTTTTATCAAATGCATTTGAATATTTGATGAAACATCTGTATCCTAATAGGAAATATTCTCAAATTCTTATTGAACCTTGTGTTGAAATCATGTACTAACTCATTAGGATTATTCTTGATGTTTTCAAACTCTGATAGAATAAACCTAGGGTCCGACCTATCACCATATTACAATCTAAACGCATTGTTCATCTTAGTCCAAGAATCAATAGAGTTATTTGGAAATGCTTTATACCAGTCCCTTGCATCCTCTTCTAAAGTGTGAAGAAATAATTTAATGTATACATCATCATGTTCAATCTCAAAGTCCTCCATCATGTTAATAAAAATCTTTAAATGCTAATCATTAGTTATAGCATTGTTTCCTTGGAACTTTGGTAGTTTGTTCGTTACATCTTGAGGTACTACATTTGGATAACCAACCATTCCCACAAAATTTATAGGTCCAAAGGTGTTTACAATAAATGGAGGTCTGGGTGGGGTTGAGCCATATTGATTCGAGGAGATGATCTTCGGGGAGAAACAAATTGATAAGGGGCAAGGGGTATTTGAAACACATGAGTATAACTTTCAAAATGGATACCCTTTAAAGGACTTGTTTCTTATAAATCCCTATCAACTTCTGAAAAGATAGGTGCAGAATGAGAAGAAAACTTTTCAAAATCAAATGAAGGCCCTTCTCCAGTTGGATAATTCAATTCCATAAAAAGGCTACCTGATTCAGAAGCACTTGAATAGCAGTCTTCAATGATAGCCTGGTCACTTTCATGAATGGGGATCTCTCCTCTTGACTGTTGTTCTCCCACAACTCTCCAAGATCTTCTTCCTTCTGACTTTGCTTTTCCTAACTCTAGGAACAATGTCCTCGCAGGATCCATAGCAAAAAAATATCTTCATGCTTCAATTTTTGCAAATATTAGTAACAAATCTTACTTGACAGAGATTTAAGACACCGGTCCTTATCTAAATCAAATAAACAGGGATTCGCCACCAAGGATTTCCACCTCACATGTGTAAATGCATTAAAATGTGATCTTTCAAATGTCTGTCATCACTAGAAACTAGAAATGAAAGATCTGACTTTCTCTTACAAAAATTTATCAGTGAATGCTAGTGTAAAAACTTGTAGAAACTGGAAAAGTTGCATACAACACCAGAGTATGAGTATGAACTATAGTCCCCGGCAACGGCACCAGAAGCGTGTTTGTACCCAAATTTAATCTCTTTCAAAGATTGAGTAACATCATGGATTTGACAGGACACTTAAAGGTAGATAGATAATTATGTATGTTGTTTTGTAGCCGAGGAAAGCAATCTATTTGACTCTTCAGCACGCAGGCTTTGAAAAGAGTGGGTAACACCTTAAAATGATATCATCTGATCCTAACTATTTTAGGTTGTTCCTTTCAACCAAGGTAAGAGAACCTATTTTGTAACCTTTGTTATTGAAGAATAATGGTAAACCCTTATTTTGCATAAATTTCATAGAAAATACCTTGGGGAAAATATCATCAACACACCAAATCTGATTCTCACGAGTTGTCACTTCCAGATCATAGAGATATTTTCATAACAAGTTAAAGGTTATTAAAGACATTTGGGGTCCTGATTGTTTTTGCATGTTTTGGTGATGCGGATTATACATTGGCATACACACATGACAAACAGGGGTAGTACAGGTAGGATTGGTTGTTTTTGAATAAAAATTTTAGTGGGAGGTGGGGCAAGATGAACTTGACTCACCATATCCCTGAGGAATCTTACAAAATGGAAGGTTAAACCAATAGAATGCCATAGAATATCTAAATTGTTTCTTTAACCAGAATATGTGCTTTAATGGAGGCCCCGATTAGCACTTTTTCACACAATATTTGAGATTCGATCACGAAGGCTCGAGTTAGAAAACCCAACAAAGCATCAAGATCTAAGCCAAATCATGCCTAATGTACACCCAGAGGTTTACAGATAATCTCTATCAAAAAAATGAAAGAAAAGTGATTTTAAATCATTTATTTCACTCCTAGATGAAAGACCTCCTGAGAAATGAAATTTCAGATACCATTAAACTATCACAAGTATTGAGACCTTTGTGATTGAATCATATTTTTAATACAAGATTGCAACAGAAATAAGAAAAACTACTCATATACATTCAGAGATGAAACAAACACATTTTACTCAAGATCAACATTGAATAACTTGAGTTTGATTAAATTTATCAGGAGAGGAAATTTTCTAGAACAATCTCAGAGCTTGTTAATGGCTATACACTCACAACCACCTTGACATGATAAAATTTATAACAAAAGAGATATATAGGCTCCTCAGATGGCTTCTCAAAAAGATGGGCTCTATCAAGCTTTTTTCTATCAGAAAAATTAGTCCCGACCCCTCACACTCTGACCATTTACACGATACATTTGTGCCATTTATAACATTTACAATAGAGCCTCTTTTCCCCTCAAAAATCTAGACATTGAATGCACCAGTTCTTGCTATGATCATGATCATGATTCCCAAAATCAGATCTATAAAATGTCACCAGGTGCTCAGGGGAAGATCTCATCGAACACCTCTTGCATTCAAATTCTCCTTCTGGTGGATCACTCTCTCTTCAAATCGCTAACCATTTCCACCCCTAATTTGTCAAATTTGGCTCCTTGCATGCTCGGGAGAAGAAGAATGGAAAATCAGATCGAGCACAATAGTCAGATCATTTTAATGGTGAAAGAAATCTCCATATCTTCCCCACCAAACTTAGATATAAAATTTAACTTGCCTCTCTATTTGGTGTGTAGAAAATACCAAGAAATCATGAAGACTCACACTTCCATGAGCTTTTAGAAAAAATGGGGGGGAAAATCAGATTTAGACTCACAACTGTCATTGATCTTTACTTTGAATTTGGGCCGTCCACGTGGATGATTCCATTTAAAATGGGCTCGAGAGTTTCCTTTTGACTTTTTACGACTTTTAGAAAAAATGCAAAAAAAATCCATTTTTCTCCACATCTCCGCTTCTGAAAAATGGACCTAACACGTGTCCTCAGGTGGGTCCCAAAGGAACCACGGATAAATTCTACCATTTGACCCATTTTTAGAAAACAAATTTTTTTCCAAGTTTTCCCCATGGATCCACCCTTGAGAAATGTCTCTGATGTGGGTTCCACCGGAAGCATGCTCTCTTTTTCACTTTTAACTCCTTTTCCCTTAAAGGGAAATTTTCCCATTTTTCCTCTGAAGGCCCACACCTCTACCATTGACTAGAGAAAACTTTGACCTTTACTCTATCAGACCTACGGGTTATTATGATGATTTAATCCTTTTGAGAATAAGAGGTAAAAATTCCAATTTGCCCCCGATGGTCTGCATCCACGCCCCCTTTTGACTTTTCAACCTGCCACGCGTCACAATGGTGTACCTTGAGATGGTCACCAAAATTTGAGACCTTGAAAGAGCATGGGCTCGCCATGTGTCCTAGACCGACAAAATTTTTTTGAAGGCTTGAAGCTCAGTGGAGGGTACCAAGTGTCAGGATCCGCGGCAGTCTCCTTTGGCCATTGAAAAGTCCAAGCAAAATGCAAAGTGAGCGGAGCCCTCCAATGTCATCCTAACGCTTCTTCAAAATGAAACTTAAGGGTCTGTCCCCAAACATGCATGGTTCCTCCACATGTCCCAGACCTCCCAAAACCATTTTGAAAAAAGAATAAGTATGGGAAGACCCGGTAGATGCCTCCATGTGTCTCTGTCCCACCAAACCTCATGGTGTCCTCCTGATGCTACTCCAAGGCCAAACCAAAAATTAAATCTTCAAACGAGTGTCGTTCACTTACGTGGAAAAATTTTTAAGTTGAGGTTTTTCATAGAATTTTTGAATTACCCAACTAAGCCACATCCAAAAAAAAAGAGGCCACATTCCTTATCGATGCAAGGATGTAAATTTGACCAAGAGAAATGCCTGTCAAACCGTAAAATATAGAAAAATGACCATTTAAGCCCGAAAATGAAACTTTCTCAAAGGACAGAGAATTTAGAAATGTTGTAAGGCTCAAATACGTTCCTTAGAGATACATCCATTCACTTTTATTTAAGTATTCAGGGAAGAAATGATAAGGATGACAAATCCCAATCATGGAAAATAGAAAGAATGGGAAAACCTGAGTTTTTGAATAAACAGAGAACGGGAGACTCAAATTATAGACCTTTTCTAGAGGAACAAAGAAATGAGGAGTAAACCATGGACCCATAAGTGATCTATGACCTAGGAACAAATTAAAAATGGCAACAAAAAGTAACCAGGCACAACACGAGGAAGTAGAAAGTGATAGAGGTCGTAAATCGATGGATGCCAAAGGAAAAATGGGGCGAGACTATTTTGAGCACCAACAGGATCCTCAAATAAGCACCAGCCCTCCACGTGTGCATGGTCCACCAAAACTATATTGGCCTCATGAAAAATTTGTCTAAGTCTGGGCAAGGCAGTGGAAACCTCCACATGTCTCCTCGGCGTAACTCCAAGGCCAAACCAAAAGGAGAATTTTCAGATGAGCATTGACTCTCCACATGGACAAGCTTTGAGTTGAATCAGGCCTTATAATTTTCAAAGTGCCCCACTGAGCTACATCCAACCAAAAAAGGGCCACATTTCCATTGATGCTGAGAAGTAAATTTGACTGGGAAAAATACACATGTCAAACCATAAAATGCAAGAAAATCACCTTTTGAGCCCGGAAATGAATCTTTCTTCAAGGAGAAAGAATTTGGAAATGTTATAAGGCCTAAACATGATCCTCTGAACTTCATCCAATCACATTTTCACAGATACTTGGGACAAAAAGGATAGGGAAAACAAAACGTGATTGTGGAAAATGGAAGCAAAGGAAAAAACCTGATTTTTCACCCAAGTTACAATTCTTTTTCATGGACATAGGAACTACAAACAAATTCTGGACTTTTAAGTGATCCTTGACCAAGCAAGGGACTGATCATGACAACCAAATGGAAGAAAAAAATTTCATGCATCAATACAGTGAGATAGAAAAAATGATAGAGCCCGCAAACTAAAGAGTTTCAATGACAAATGGGGCGAGACCAAATTGAGCACCAACACATTCCAAGGAAATTGAAAATGGAGATAGAATGCATTTGGATTGCTGGAGGATTGTTCCTATACTGTTAAAATTCTCTATAAAATGTTGAACAATGTGTTGATCTGATAAATTAACTACAACTTTCACCAAGTAATAGTCACTTAGAGACGGTTGGGAGAGTCCAGGTGCAAATGTATATAACTGGGCACTAGTGACTATGATGAACTAAATACTGAAGTCACAACTTGGGCCTTTTCTGTGACTAAATCCTATTCTGATTTTGTATCGTGCACACTGATTTAAACCATTGATTTTTTGTATGGTGTGAATAATTCACCAAATGTATGCCCCTTCATTTAGAATCCATGTATAGACACCTAAAATTTGTGTACGCCTAGTGCATCCTTCGATTCGATCAATTAACAACACTTCGTTCATGGGCTATTCTTCACTCCATTCTCGGATGCCCATTCACGAAACCTTCTCAGTTGTATTTTTCATAGATTCAACTGATTTGGATAAAATACCCATTTTATTAGCTAAACATATCCCTATTCCCTTCTGGATCACTTATGCAAGCTTCCTAGGCTATCTGTCAGTCACATATGGTTAATTTGACTCCTCCCAACTCTCATTGAGTCTCTAATCACTTGCTAATAAATTTTAAATAGCCTAAACATAGCTTAAGTCTTCTAAAGCATGTTTATCGCTCCTAATCATAAAGTGATTTTTGGCTTGCCTTTATTTCCATACACACCAAAATTCCAAACTCTCCTGACTAAAAAACTATAAATAGAAGGTTAAGCCTTCCCTTTTAACCTTTCACTATGACCTTGGTTTGAGATCTCAGTTTTGGTAGCTTAAAGATATAAGACATTTGATCTTGATTCTTACTCCATAGTAGTAACATCCATTTCTTCATAGGTTAGTAATCAAAGAGCTAAACTTGGCCTTCTATCCATTTTAGTGAGATTCATTCACCTTAGTGAATTAAACAAATAATCAACCTATTTCATTTCTAAATTGATCTCCATAGGTTCATGCTTAATTAATGATCTAAATATTATGAATAAGCTTAGGCATGATAGTTTTATTTAATTTCATTTCATGCAATGATAGAAGTTTCTCCTTTAAGCTCTCATTATGATGGTTTAGTTTAGATTTGATTAATTATTTGAAGTTAATATTTTTATCTTCTTTGCATTACCATACAAATTTATACATAAGCACGTTTGGCACGCCCCATGGGAGATACTCTATAGTCCATTAGAAGTCATTTTCAAGATTCTTATTTCAGTTTTTCACCATTTCCATGATTTTAGGGTTAAGTAACTTAGCTTCAAACAATTTTCTAAATTTATATGGGCTATGTTGGTATCCAAATTGATTCTCCTGCGAGGGATGAGCAACATCATGAAATTGACGGGATGCTTAGAAATAGATGAATCATGATATGAGCCGTTTTATATCTGGGGAGGGGATTCAACTTACTCTTTGTCACTCAGACGTTGGAGAAGTGGATAGCACCTCACTAAGATTTTTATCTACCCTCACTACTTTAGGTTTTCCCTTCAACCAGGGTGAGAGGACCCATTCTGTAACCCGTGTTGGTGAAGGATATAAGGATATCCTTCTTTGCACAATTTTCATGAAAACCTTTAGAAAATATGATCAATACAACAAAATCTAACTCTCACGAGTTGTCACACTAGAGAGTGGAGATGTTTCATGGACAAGGTTTGGGTTACTAAAGACAATAATTGAAACCTGATTGTCTCTACATACTTTGGCAATGGAATTTTTTCATTTGTGGATACACAATACAAGCAAGGGTAGTTCATGTAGGATTCATAATTTCATAAATTTTTGGTGGGAAGTTAAGCAAGATGAAGTTGATTTTACTAGATATTTGAGAACCTTTACAAATATTGGAAGACTCATATATAAAATGCTTCAAAATAGCCAAAATATTCCTTCAACCAGAATGTGTGTACAAATGGAGGCCCAGAGATGCAGAGTTTCATACACTCTTCAAGAATTCAATGTAAAGGCTCATGCTAAAGACACAATTAAGTGCTAGAAATCCCTGGTTTGCCATGCCTAAGATACACTCATATAATTACAAACAATATTTATCAACATAATGAAAGTAAAGTGATTTTAAATTGTTTATTTAATTACCAGATGAAAGCTCTTCTCATAATGAAATTGTAAATGCCACAATACTAAAACACAGATGATATCTTGTGTGAATTAGAGAGATTTTTACATAAGATTGCAATAGGAACAAGAAAAACTATTTGAAAACATTCTAAAATATGATTAGACACAATTATGCTCATGATCAACACAAATTTATTCGAGGTTCATTAGATTCATCAGCAGGGGAAATTTTTTTCAACAATCTTAGAGCTTGTCAATGGTTGTACACTTGCAACCATCTTGACACGATTAAATTTAAAACATAGGAAAATAAAAATGTTTCTCAAATGGTCTCTCAGGAAAAAAAAATTCTCTCAAACTTTTTTAGAAACATTAACCCCCCTTTATGCAAGAGTATTCTCATTGCATTTATATAAATTCACTCACTCACTCATCCAAGAACTTCCCCCCAAAATTCTAAATTTTCAAGAGAATATTCCTCTCTATTTTTTCCAGGTGGAAAATTTGTGAGCCATTCACATTTCCTACTTTCATCAGATATGATTGGGGCACCATGCCATATCTTTTAATAGTCTTTTTAATCATTCTTTTATTCTATCATGTAAGAAATCCCCCCTTAATAATTCTCAAGTGCCTCCATATGGCTTGATCTGATAAGAAATCGTTTTCACCCTCGATAATACAACTTTAGAAATGAGTGCCCTCGCATGGATACCTACATTCGTGGCACTCAGAAATGAGTTCCCTTGCATGGATTATATCATATATCTTCACTACGAGTTTGAGTTAGCCAAGTCCAAAGAGGATCCAAGGGAAGCCTTCACATGTCTCCTTGGCGCAACTACAAAGGTGAAGTCCAGAGGTAGGTTCCCAAATGAGCGGGGGCCCTCCACATGTTCAGAACCCTAGAGATTTGTACCAGTTGCTGAAAAGTCAGAGTATGGGAATGTCCAGCGGAAGCTTCCACGTGTCTTTATGGCAAAGATGAAGTCTAGAGGTGGGACCTCAAAAAAGCACAGGCTCTCAACATGCCCTAGGCCTAAGAAAGTCACCTCAGCTATTGAAAAAGTATCAATGTAAAGAGGAGTCAGTAGAAGACTCCACATGTCTCTTCGGTGAAATTTTGATATGGTTCCCAAAAGTGGAGACCCGAAAAAAGCATGGGCTCTCCACGTGTCTCAGCCTGAAAAATTTGTTGAAAACGTTTAAGAACCAGTAGAAGGTACCATGTGCCTAGGGTCCATGAAATCACATAGGATGCTTGAAAAGTCTAAGTATGGGTAGATCTAGTGGAATCCTCCACATGTATTCTTGGCGCAAATCCAAAGGTAAGACCCAGAGGTGGATCCTCAAATGAGCATAGGCCCTTCACGTGTCGTTTGGTCTAACAAAGATGCACTGGCCGTTGAAAAGTTTGAGCATGGATAGAGCCAACGGAAACCTCCACGTGTCTCTTTACCACTCCTTCAAAAATAAAATTTAAGGATAGGTCCCCAAATAGGTGTCGGGCCTCCACATAGAAAATATTTGAGTTAAAGTGGGCCTGAGAATCTCAAAATGCCCTGGCAACCCACCTCTCTGCTTTTAAATTTTGATGTGGGCCCCAGCAGAGACGTGTCTAACTTTTATAATTTTACTTCATTTCAAACAGACCTTAAAAACTCCAAAGTTCTCTAGTGACCCACCTCCCCGCTTTGAATTTTCAATGCTGACTCAAACATGTGACATTAATTTGTCCCCCATGGAGTCGCGAATCATTTTATAACTTTACTCCTTTTCATAAAAAGGTAAAAATATTAAAAATTCTCCGATGATTCGCCTCTCTGCCTTTGAATTTTCAAACCACCACGTGTCCATTTTCAGGGTCAAAGTAAGAAATTTTCTTTTCCGCTTCACATTGTTGAATAGCCAATTAGAAACTATCGGGGCCGCGGGACCAATTTGGCATTTTTTACAATTATGAAAAAAGTGTCAAGTTCACCAAATAGATCCACCATTACGCGTCCAATTAAATATGACCATGTATCCATGGATATTGGGACAGGATTTACAGAGGAGACACAATTGTGGATGACGCCCAATAACTATTTTTTTTCCCATGAAGAGAAGAATGTAAATAAAACCAAGAGTTAATGTGATTCACGATCCAAGGAAAAAACTAACAGTGGAAACCAAATGAAGGAGAAAGCTTTCATGCATCCATACAGGAAGACAAAATACTTCAAACCATGTGGAATGAGAAATTTTGAACAAATAGGACGAGATTAAATTGAGCGCCAACATCAGCTCCAACTCGGGGATGGGCACTCCCTGCAAGTGCCGCAAGAAAAATAGACCATGTGCTAAAAAATTCATTGGGAAATGGAGTCAAGAACTGACCTCCAAAAAAAATAAAATAATAACCAGACCTCCCAAGATTGAACTGAGAAACCAACAAAAACTAGTCACCAAGGTCCAGAAAAAATCAGAATAGAAAAAATGTGAAAATAGAACAAAAACAAAAGACTATACACTATACAATGATGCATACCTTGATTCAGAGAAATTAATCAAGGAAATGTTTCAAGTGCTTGCCATTAACAAGAAGCTCAAGAAATTCCCCATCTAAATATTTTAGGAAGAAGTTTTGCTCACCGATCCTAATATCAATAGAATAAGGGCCCATCCATAATGTGTCAAACTTTCCCTATTTTCCCTTATCCTCATGTCTACTATCCCATAGTAGCACCAGATCTCCCACACTGAAATATCTTAGAGTCACCTTTTTATCAAATAATTTCTTCAATTTCTCCCTGAACTTCACAATTCTTTGGTGGGATTCTCTTCTCTCTTCATATAATTCATCAAATTGATTAATACGAGCATTATAGGGGTTGAATAAATTAGTAATAAGATAATTGCATATACATGGGAAGTAGAGCTTGAGTTCCATACACCAATTCAAACGCACTCTTTCCAGTATCTCTTTTAATAGTAATTCTATCAGCCCAAACAATAAACTTCAATTGCTCACCCCACTTCCATTTGGTTACTTCCAAGGTCCTTTTGATTATCTTCAAAAAATTATTGTTGTTTGATTCTGCTTGTCCATTACCTTGGGAATTTTAATTTGAAGCAAGTGCTAAATTTATCCCATACTCATGACACATGGCTACCAAAGGTTTGGCTCGAAAACTCATAGCATTGTCAGCAACTATCTTAGTTGGCACTCTAAACCTGCAAATTATATGATTCATAATGAGCCTGTTACAATTTGGTGGGTAGATTTCTTAGTAGTAATCACCTCCACCCACTTGGTGAAGTAATCAGTGGCTACTAATATCCACCTATGTCCTGCACTTGAAGAAACTGAAATCTCACCAATGAAGTCCATTCCCCACTACTTAAATGGGGCTTCAAAATATACAGGCTATAAAGGGAGGGAGCCTGAAGCTTTCAATATTCCTAAAAAATGTTGACAACTCTCACACTTTCTTACTAGAAAAGTTGTATCTTTAAAAATATTTGGCCACCAGTAACCATCCCTTAATATCTTATGGGTTGTGACTCTTCCAGCAAAATTCCCTCCACAAACTCCTTCATGGAAATCATCAATTATTTTAGGGGCTTCATCTTCAATGATACATCTCAAAAGAACTCTCTCAGGGTTCTTCCAAGCTAACCAATAATCAGTGATGATGTACTTATGGGAGGATAACTTAAGTGATCTCTTTTGATTCTTGCTTAAATACTCAGGGCACTATAGATGTTTGAGATAAAATATAATATCCTTGTACCATTCAGAATTTGTCACTTTCTCTAGAATATTCAATCTTTCTTCTTTAACCTCATTTATCTAAACTATTTGCATGTTGCTTTCTGCCATTAGATTTGCTATGCCCAATCCTCTGACCAATTTTGTAGTTTGGATGTCCATATCATATTCTTGCAATTTATTTTCCCATCGGCATCTTTTACTTGAAATTTCCATCTCTGATAGGATATCCTTAACCATGGTATGGGGAATATAAGATATGACTTGTATCCAGCTGCAACATGTTATCCATATTTGGCAAGGGACAATTATCTTTAATTGATGCCTTATTTAAATTTCTAAATTCAACACACAATCTTATATCCCCATTTTTCTTTCAAATAGGTACCGGGTTTGTTACCCATGAGGAGTATCTTGTAGGCTGTATAATTCCTCCATCCCTTAACTTTTTCAAATCTTCTTGCATTTTTTAGGAAAGGGAAGGGATTAATTGATATTTGTTTCTGCCTAAATGGTTTGGCATTGGCTTCGAGGGGTATTTCATGATGAAAAAGGTCTTCCCTGTATGCTTTCAATTCTGAATATGACCAAGCCAGACAGTCCTGGTACTGTTTTAGCAATTGGACATATGACTACTTTTCTTCTCTATTTAAGTTGCTGCCTAGACAAATTCTCCTGGGTTTATCCTCTGTGCCTAGGTTATATCCTTCAACATCCCTTGAGGTTGACATGTGTCTATTAAAAATGCAATCAACATTATCAGAATTTGATTCCAGTTCAACTAAACCTCTGGGAATAGTATTGGTTTTCAATTAGATAATTTCTTTACCAAACATGGTATCTTTTCTGTCATTTACACAAACCATTATTTTCCAGTCCATAATTTGATTGGAAAATTCTCCTATATTCTATAAAAACCTTTGAACCTAAGCATCATCTTCAAACACATCTCAGTACTTGATATTGTCAGGGAGAAATGACCTGGTCAATATTTCAATATCATATTCACAATAGGGAGACATTGTACAATTTTAAAACCTAGATCCTAATACTAACAATTTATCTTCTACAATGTTATAGCTCCTATCTTGATGTAATATATTGAAAGAATCAAACATTTCAATGAAGTCCCAAACTACATTCTTATATTGTTTCGTTCTTTGATTCTTTGCAACATACTACTTTCTAACTTGCTTGACTATCAGCTCTAAATCCCCTTTAACAATAATATCCTTGACACCATACTTCCATGCAATCCTTAGACCCAAGAGTAGTTCTTCATACTCTGTAATATTGTTTGTACACTGAAAATTGAGTTTAAAAGAAAAGTTAAACTCCTCTTGGTTTGGAGATATCAAGACAACACCAACTCCATTACACGATCTAGAACATGATCCATCAAACATTAGAGGCCAAGGAGAACCAACCTTCTCAGGATACTTGCAATCATCAATTTTATGCTCCTTACAATCAGCATATCCCACAAAGTTATCAACATCAACATCTGTGTAAAATACTTCATAAGAAGCATTGTTAGGGTCCTCAATGAGATGTAACATTTTCTTCTCACCATATAACTTCACAAGGTTGCCCTCAATTGGTATGGTTGCATAAGACATGTCCATTTACACACTTCCACCCACACTAGCTACCCATTTTCTAGATAATAACAACCCCAATTTGGCAAGACAATCCACAATAACTACATTCAAGGTTAAGTACTTTCCTGGATAAGCTACCAGTTGCACTACTAATCCTTTGACATATCCAATTACTGGCACTTCTCTTTAATCCATGGCAGTACATTTCCCAAAAGTTTTTGTCACCTTGATATTTAACTCATTCATTACCTCAAGAGGCATTACATTACATGAGGCTCCTAAATTAAACATGCAGTTATGTACCATCCTATCTTTAATAATCAAAGTTGTAAAAAATGGATCAACATAAAACTAAGATTCAACCAGAGAAGTTCCCAAATATACCTTAGATGATTCACCCAGTTCCACCAATGCTTGTGAGATTATGATTCTGTAATAATAGGAGGAACCTCTATATTATTAACACTTTTTCCCTGAGTAATATTTTCTTCCCTAAATCCTAAATATTTGAATTCCCTTTTCCTATGCTTAGGGATTCTAAGTAATTAAAAATAGGAACAGTAACCTTGATCTGACTCAAGATTTGAGCTATGTCACAAGGAACATAATTGGGTAGGGCAATGTTAGAAGGGAGATTCACAACTTCATATGATAATATGGGAGTCTTCAAAATCTGGGCATTGGCAGGAGCACAAGTTTTATTTGGGGTAGTTAGGCCTTTTCCAGATGTATCTTTCTTAGGGGTTTCCCTTGGGATATTGGTAAGAACTGGAACTTTTGGCTTGTTTTTTGGCCTCTACCCCTTTGACAACCTTACTTCTGGTGTTATATTATTTCTCCTAAGAAACTGCTGCCTTCATCAACAGTTTCCTATCCTCTTCAGAAGGGATTCCTCCATCATACTATTTAATCATCAAGGCCCTTAAGTATTCAAAATCATGATTAGGAAGATAAAATTCTTGCACCATATATATTTCAAAAGTATTAATAGGAGGAAGAGTTAATACCCAATGAACACAATCCCAGAAGTTTTCAATAGTTCTGGCACTTATCAATTCAGTTGAGGTTTCCCCCTATCGTGAGTTTACAGGGTATTCCATCATGCACACATCATCATACATATCATCATCATCTGCTTCCTCAGATTCTTGATCTACATCACATAGGGAGTGTGGTAAGAAACACCTATCACACCACTCGATAACATTGGAATCCTCCACATTAGAAACCATGGTAGTCAAAGGATCAGGAACCAATCTATTCTCCTTGGGTTGAGGTTGTTTATTACCTGATCCCATGAGCCCTTTCCCTCTTTCACCTGGTCTGTGATCACCTCTGGGATGACTTCCAAATCTCTCTTGGTCGTGTGGCTCATGTTGACCTTGGGAACTTTTTCCTATCCCTTTTACTGCTCTGGACGATTTATTAGATATCTCTTTAACTGCTCCAGCCAAAGTTTTTACAACCTCTTCCAGATCCACAAATTTTTTTGACTGAGGATTTTCAAGATTGATGAACTTAACTCATGTCTTAGGAGACTTTCTAACTACTTTGATGTTATTTTCCATTTGTAAGGCCATGGTGAAATCCTGCCTCAATGTTTTCAGGTTCTTATCTCTCAAGTAATAAGCAACCTTTTTATCAAAAGTGTCAGAATATTTTATCAAATAGAACACATCATATGGCCTTAGGATTATAGGTAGTCTATTCAAGGTCTTATTGAACCGAGTATTAAAATCATAGACAGATTCATTTGGATATTTATTTATATTTTCAAATTTAGATAAAAGGAACTTGGGATCTGTCTTATCCCCATATTGCAATCTAAAGACATTTTTCATCTCGGTCCATGAATTTATTGAATTATTTGGTAAAGACTTGTACCAGTCACGTGCATCCTCCTCAATAGTATGAATAAACAACTTTACATACATGTCTTCAAACTCAATTTTAAAATCTTCCATCATATTGACAAAGAGTTTTAAATGGTGGTCACTAGTGATGTCATTATTTTCTTGAAATTTTGGCAACATATTTCTGACATCCTATAGAACCATATTAGGATATCCATCCATACCTCTGAAATATATAGGTCCAAAAGCGTTGACCACAAAAGGAGGTCTAGGTAGAGGTTGGGCCATATTTCCTCGAGGCGGTGAATTTACAGGAGAAATAAAATGATAGGGAACGAGGGGTCTTTGGAGCATAGGAATATAACTTTCAAAATAGATATTCTCTCTTGAATCCTCTTCAATGACACTTAGAGCTTGATGTTCTTCCTCCTTAACTAGTTGTGAAGCTTCGGTTAGATCAACATCCTCTTAAGTCGGAGTGCCATTATGGAAACTACATTTAGAGCAAATAGATTGCTGATCTTCTCCTTCATATTATTGTTCTTCTTCTGCTGAAAAATCAGCCTCAACCACGAATGGCTCTTCAACCTTGATCTCCTCTATTGGCTTAACCATCAAGGGGATCTTTGGAAACACAAATCTGGCAGCCCAACTCTTCATATTCTCTATCATTTCTTCTTTGTTGGGTTACTCTTTTTATTGTCCTTGACTGGATTCTTGAGTATCTTCCCAACATGGACTTTGGAAAGCAAGAGGAGGAGTGGATGGGGTTTCAACCAGCTTTGAAATTGTTTTTGGTAAAGAGGGGTGTGGAACTTCTTGTTTTTTTGGAGGGAATGACTTTTTGGGAAGGGAAAGGGTAGAAAAATTAAGATGAGATGGAAGACTAGGAGATGGAGAAGGAAAGTCAACACTTAGAGCAGCAAGTAAGGGGATTGAATCTTGACACTGCTGTGATGATACTAATTGAGGAAGAGGAAAAGAAAAGCTAGGAGGTGGTGGACTTACCCATTGACAAGGTTCTCTTATGTCCACCTCAGAAGCCTCAATCTACTTAGTCCATTGCACAATTTGGGGCAACATTTCGACCATGAATTCAAGCTTCACCTATGGGATGTAATGTCTTCAAAAATGGCCTCCCCATGGACAAGGTGCCCTGCAACCAATCATGAATGCCTTCATATGTGCTGTAGCATTGGACTGCACCATGCTATCCTCCATTCTTTGCATCTTCTCTAAAAAACTAGCATTTTCCATGTAGTTGTCACCATTATATGCATCCCCTTTCTTTTGATAAGCTCCATGGCTAAAGTAGTTTTGACCCTGGTTATATGGGTAAGCAAAATCATTCTAGATCTTATCATAATGCTAATCTGGAGGAGTTGGTAAATACATTGGAGATGGAATGCACTGTTATTGCTGCAAGTGTGAGTTCCAATAAGGGAATGAAGTCATGATTGCACAAATTCATGAATGGCAGAAGATAGAAGATGTGGAAAGAAAAATGAATGAAAATGGATGGGAAGAAGATCTGTAACTTCAAAGATTGGGTTGTTGACCAGATGGAGTCGCCAGATGTGCTTTACATGTGCTTCAAAAGGTTGAATCGTAACACGAACACACCAACCTAATAGGATGAAGTGGTAAGGTTATTAAGACCTGTCCCACTAGGCATGCCAAACTATTAGTGGTCACATGATGGCTTAAGATTTGATGTTGATAATGAGACACCTTGGAAATATGGGAGAATCTAACTTCAGTGTTCCACTGGGCACGCCAAAAATTTTAGTGCAAAATCATACCACCCTGAATGGCCTTTTATCTCAATGGGGCATCCGGTGTGATTGCAAAACATTGGACCATCTCTCAAGTTGTGGGATTTGCGGACTTGAGATGGACCTCTAGAGAAGGTTGGTTCCTACTTCCTAATCGACCTTCCAGAAGCTACTCGAGTGCAGGAAGAACCGAATCTATCCTAATATAACCATTACAAGGAGACAGGGAGAGAGAGAGAGGGAAAGAGATCCTAGAATAAGTGGTGATACATGAGAAAAGGAAGTGGTTGATCATAAATCCAAACTACCTGAAGTGGAGAGAGATGAGAAAAGGAGAGGGTGGACAAGGTACACCATGGATAAGAGATAGATTTCACACGGAACACTGATATAGAAAAACATGAAAAACAAGACAATAATATGTAGAGAAGATAGATTGAATGAACTTAGATTCTTGACCTTATTCATTGTTTGAGCATTACATTTATAGGAAGTCAATTTCCACATAATATGGAATTTGACCATATCCCAATATTTAGAAGATCTTCACAGATCACTCACAATATTAGAACCATTCCAATATGAGTTGTAAGTGTTCACACTATAGTATATACGATTCCTAAAAAATCACCCCCTTAGTGTGAACGTTGGGAAAACCTAGATCCTATACCTGCATCTTCTTTCATGATACTGGTGATTTTCAAAGGATAATCACAAACCTAGAATGATGGTTTTACATATGGCTAACCAACAACCGATAATGGTGGTTTTTACATATGGTTTACCACAAACCATGTATGAAGGTTTTACAGATGGTTTACCTACAACCACATCATGATATCCAGTATTATCATTGGCCCTCATCATTTTTCACATAGAAGGAGATTATTACAAATATGAACAGGAATATAAATTTTTTTCTTTTTACAACAAAAAATAAACACACAACTGAAATAAAAGAGGTCACCAATACTTTTGAAGCAGTATCTTTGTTGGTGACTAATAAGAGATGTTGATCAGCCTCCTCCTCCTTTTCCTCTTACCTAGATTGCCTTTATTTAGAACAAGAAGTCATCAGAATTGTCTTTACGTTCTTTTTTCTCAAGTTCTTCTTCTTCATATTATGATTCTTCTTTTGTTCTTTTCTCTTCACTTAGAAGTCCAGATATCATATCTTCAAGTGATTGTGTGGGCATTTATTCGAGAGTAAACACAACATTACTATACTTAGGTGGAAAATTGTTTAGAAGTATGGCTTTAGCATATTCCTCTTCTATTTCAGATTTTACTGCTGCAAGTTACCTTATGAGTGATCTTAGTTCATTAATATGGCTTGACATTGTCACATTTTCATTCATCTTGAGTTTGAACAGTTGCAGTTTTAGTGAAAATTTGACATTGACTGCATTTAAGCCAAATTTTTTGCCGAGTAGTTCCCAAATTGTTTTTGATGATTTTTTTAGATTCACATAGTGTATCTTAGTATCTACTAGGGTAAGTCCTATTATCTCTTTTACGTTATCATCCCTTGTTTCCCACTCTATTAGTTTTACAGCATTTGAGGGTTTTGATTCATCTCCTGATACAATCCTCCATAGATTCTATGTATTATTGCGTTTGGATTTTGACTTTCCAAGTGTGAATGTTTAACCCATTAAACTTGTCTAGAGGGATGTTCATTTTACTTAGAGCGTCGGCTTCAACCAAAAATGCCCTCTTTTTTTTCCTTTTTTAAAAAAAAATTTGGGGTCCCGATTGCTGTTAATAAGGCACCCAATTACATTTATTAAAAAGTAATAAGCTCAAATTAATTTTTAAATTTTATATAGAGGTATCTTATAGAATAAATCAAAACATTGATTTGGACTTATATATATATTTAATATAAGAGTACCTAAGACTATCTAAAATGAATTAGATCACATAATGTCTATGTGTCTAATTCTAATTTGTTGAAAATTCCTCCCATGTCATATCTGGTAGATAATCTCTATGTATATGAGATCTACATGTTGTATTCAATACCTGCGAAGACCAGATCTCCTTCACGTATTATTCTCTTCAGATATGATCATGTCTCTATAGGCGAGTGTCCATGAGTGTAGTGAGATAAGTTTGCAGGTCGTGGATTACTCAACCAATTCGCCACCTCATTCACCGATCGTAGGCTTTGTGTAGATCTGACACCAGACAGCTTCGACATAAACATGACTCCTTTTATACATGCATTGGGTCTTCAATGACTGTCAACCATACATGCACATGGATCAGAAATTGAAGGGGCCGTAATTCACCATTGTGCATTTTGCAATCCCGAGGCCTTAGTGCATAACATGAACCTGCTCCGATGCCATAATGATACAGAAAAACATGAAAAACAAGACAATAATATGTACAGAAGATAGACTGAATAAACTCAGATTCTCATCCTTTTTCATTATTTGAGCATTACATTTATAGGAAGTCAATTTCGACATAAAATGGAGTTTGACCATATCCCAATATTTAGAAGATCTTCATAGATCAGTCACAATCTTAGAACCATTCCAACGTGAGTTGTTAATGTTCACACTATAGTATATAATATTCCTAACAAACACCACTTCAAAATCCATTAAGCACAACTCATAGAACCTGCAAAAAATATCAAAGTATGCACAATATACTCTGCAATGACGAGAGGCAAGAAGAGGCAATAAAATAAGAAAGGATGGACAAAAGCATCACGAAACATATTTTATTTCTCAAAAAGTTCACACATTACATCATCAATGGGAAAGAGGAAAGAAAATTCCATTACAGAGCCATGAGAAGAGGCTTAAGCTTTGCATTTGACCCTAGGGAAGAAAGAGAGAGGGGGTAAAAAGAGGAACAATGACCAACTTTTAGAAAATACCCCTCCTTTACAATATATAGAAGAATGAGATAGAAAGAGAGAGAGAGAAAATATGAACTATGTTCCAACCACCCTTATAATGCATTGAAATCCACCTAATCCAGTCACTCCAGAAAGCATTGAAATCCACTTGCCACACTGAAGAGTCTCGCTGCAATACCCATTCCCCCATCATTGTCCCTTACTGGGAAAGAAAGAGGCCCATTCTTCATCATGGTGGTGAGTAGGAGACTTGATAGCCCCTGAAAATGGCAAGCTAAGACATTAATAGAGGCAGATGAGAAGCTGACACCGAGATCTTTATAAAAATTCCTCTCCTACCTAAATCTGAGTTTCCAGTTGAAAGATATGGCTATTTTAAGATTAGGGTCGAAGGAGCACACTATTTACAAGGATCTGTCTATACCAGGTCCATGTGGCAACCTCTCGCATGTTGAAGATTCAGCCCCTTCCTTTCACTCTTGAAATTGTGCCAAAATGACATGTGGTAGCTTTTGTGAGCACCTCAATTTCCTCTCTATTTTGCCTAAGTCTCTCCTGTTGGTGGAGATCTTGTCCCCGACCCGAGACATGTGTAGGTTTCGCGCTTGTTTGGAAACTACCTCCATATTTTTCTTTTAAAGTTATGCGAACGAGACATGTGGAGGCCTCCACAGGATTTTAGAATTTTTAACAACCGACTTTACCTCTTTAGACTCTGACCACGTGGCAGGTTGGCGCTTGTTTGGGAACTACCTTTTGGGCTGCATCTTTGAAATTACGCCAAAGAGACATGTGGCTCCTTCCGTGATCCTATGAATTTTCAGTGGCTGACTCTATCCCTTGATGGACCTTGGACACGTGGAGGGCTGGTGCTAGTTCAGGGTCTTTCTTTGGGCCGCGCCTTTGAAGATGCGCTGTTGAGATACATGGAGGCTTGGTGCTTGTTTGGGATACTCAATTTTGGATTTACCTTTGAAGATGCGTCAAGCTGACACGAGGAGATTTCTGTGAGTCTGCGATACTTAGCCGATTTAGGGTGATGCCTTTGAAGGGCTGTAGACACATGGAAGCCTCCGTTGATTCTCTTATACTTAATCATTTTTAAATAGCTAGCTCTATCCCATTTTTAGACCTTAGACACGTGGAAGCCTTGCACTCACTTGAGAACCCACTCCGGATTTTAACTTCGAAGTTGTGCCGAGTTGACACGTGGTTCCGGCCGATGGGTCTACCCCATTTTTGACTTGGGGCACATGGCGATTCTACACTTGTTTACAGTCTCCAATTTGGATTCTATCCTTGGAGTTGCGTAAAGTTGATGTGTGGAACCCTCTGTGGGTATGTGACTTTTCAACGGCCGATAAGACCCCACGGGCTCGCAGGCCCATGCTTGAAAACTACACCTTTTGACAAAAACTGTAAAAGTTCTAGAGTACCCTACAGACCCACTGGCACACTTTACACTTGGGAAAAATTTCCTCCGCAGCCCCATAGAGCCGCTTTTGCCAAAAGTCACCCCCGGGCCCATCGGTCCGCCTTTTCCACTTGGGCAAAAGGACATTTCCGTGCCCACCAGCCTGCATTTTTAACTTGTGCCTTTTATGAAAAGTGTAAAAGTGACAAAATATCTCTCACCACCCCGCTGGTCTATAATTTCCATTGGCAAAAAATCTTCCCCAAGCCCGTCAGCCCGCTTTTGGAAAAAAAAATCTTCCCAGGCCCGTTGGCCCGTTGTTTGTAAAATACAAGGAATTAGAAGGACTTCTTCATATCTCTAAAAAGGGGAAGAAATTTCCTATTTGATGGAAATGCATTCAAGGGGCCTTAAGTTCTTAAAATATGTAAAAATTAAGATTGAAGCACAAAGGGGAGAAAATGGTGTCAGTTGACCCAAAATAAGTGTGAGCTTATTTTGGTCAACAATTCCTAGTAGGGTACCTATTGAAGAAAGATCTTCTTCCCTCCAATTTTACACAAATTAATGACAAATTTTACTTGAGACAGGTTAAGACACTGGCAATCATCAAAATCTCAATTAAACATAGAGTCACCGTTAAGGATTTTCACCTTAGTTGTGCAGATGCACTATAAGTAACTTGTCAAGTGTCTATCAATGCTTAATTACTACAAATCTTAATAGATACAACCTTCCTTTACCCACATTTATCACTATTGATGCAAATTTAGTCCAATAACCACTAGAAACTTGAAATACTGCACAATGAACTTGTAATCTTACACAAATCTTACAAATCTTAACAAAGGATGACGTTTAAACAACATATTTGTACTTAAATCATGAAAGAAACAATACCAGTGTTAGAATGTGTATGCATTTGTAAAAATAGTCCCTGATAACGGAGCCACTTCGGTGTTGGTATCCAAATTGATTCTCCTTCAAGGGCTGCGCAAAATCATGAAATTGGAAGGATGCTTAGAAACAAATGAATTGTGATATGAGTCATTTTCTAGCTGGGGAGGGGATTTAGAAAACTCTTTGTCACTCAGGCGTTGGAGAAGTGGATAACACCTCACTAAGGGTTTGATCTACCCTCACTAATTTAGGTTGTGCCTTTAACCAGGGTGAGAGGACCCATTCCGTAACCCGTGTTGGTGAAGGATATCAGGAGATCCTTATTTGCACAATTTTCATGAAAACCTTGAGAAAATATGATCAATACAACATAATCTAACTCTCACAAGTTGTCACACTAGAGAGTGAAGATTTTTCCTAGACAAGGTTCAGGTTACTAAAGACAATAATTGAAACTTGATTGTCTCTGCATACTTTGGCAATGGAATCTTTTTATTTTTGGATACACAGTACAAACTGGGGTAGTTCATGTAGGATTCATCATTTGATAAATTTTTGGTGGGAAGTTATGTGAGATGAAGTTGATTTTACCAGATATTTGAGAACCTTTTCAAATATTGGAAGACTCACATATAAAATGCTTCAAAATAGCCAAAATATTCCTTCAACCAAAAGGTGTGTACCAATGGAGGCCCAAAGATGCACAGTTTCATACACTCTTCAATAATTCAACATAAAGGCTCATGCTAAAGACTCAATTAAATGCTAGAAATCCTTGGTTCATCACGCCTAAGATACACTCATAGAATTACAAACAAATTTTATGAACATAATGAAAGTAAAGTGGTTTTAAATTGTTTATTTTATTACCAAATGAAAGCTCTTCTCATAATGAAATTGTAAATGCCACAATACTAACACACAGACAAGATCTTGTGTGACTCAGAGAGATTATAACATAAGATTGCAACAGGAACAAGAAAAACTATTTGAAAACATTCTAAAATACAAGTAGACACAATTATTCTCATGATCAAAAAAAAATTATTCGAGGTTCATTACATTCATCAAAAGGGAAAAGTTTCTTGAACAATCTCAGAGCTTGTCAATGGATGTACACTTGCCACCATCTTGACGTGATTAAATATAAAACATAGGAAAATAAACAGGTTTCTCAGACGGTCTCTTGGGAAAATGGTTTTCTCTCAAAATTTCTTAGAAAAGTTATTTCCCCTTTATGCAAGAGTATTCTTATTGCATTTATACAATTTCACTCACTCAGTCATCCCAAATTTTCCCCCTAAAATTCTAAATATTCAAGACAATATTTCTCTTTGTTTTTTCTAGGTGGAAAATTTGCGAGCCATTCACATTTCCTACTTTAATTATATATGATTGGGGCACCATGCCATAACTTTTGACATTCTTTTTAATCATTCTTTTATTCTGTCATACGATAAATCCACCTTTGATAATTCTAAGGTGGCTCAATATGGCTTGATCTGACAAGCAATCATTTTCACCCTTGAGAATACACCTTGAGAAATGAGTGACCTCGTATGGATACTTGCGTTCATGCCTCTAAAAAATGAGTGCCCTTGTATGGATTATATCATATATCTGAACTGTGAGTCTGAGTTGGCCAAGTGCAAAGAAGAGCCAGGGGAAGCCTCCACATGTCTCCTTGGCACAAATACAAAGGTGAAGTCTAGAGGTAGGTTCTAAAATGAGTGAGGGCCCTCCACATGTTCATAACCCTAGAGAGTTGTACCAGTTTATAAAAATTTAGAGTCTGGGAAGGTCCAATGGAAGCTTCCACATGTCTGTTTGACGCAACTTCAAAGATGAAGTCTAGAGGTGGGATCTCAAACAACAGCTTCTCCATGTGCCTTGGGCACAAGAAAGTTTCCTTGGCCATTGAAAAATTCTCAGTGTAAGACCCAGAGGTAGATTCTCAAATGAGCGCACTCCCTCCATGTGTCCTTTGGTATAAAAAAGGTACACTGGTCGTTAAAAAGTCTAAGCATGAGTAGAGCCAGCGGAAACCTCCACGTGTCTCTTCAGTGCTCCTTCAAAAGTAAAATTCAAGGGCATGTCCCCAAACAGGCGTGGGCCCTCCATGTGGAAAATATTTGAGTTAAAGCAGGACTTAGAATGTCAAAATGCCCTAGCAACCCACCTCTCCGCTTTTAAATTTTGATGTGGGCCCCAATGGAGTCGCAACTCACTTTTATACTTTTACTTAATTTCAAATAGAGCTTAAAAACTCTAAAGTGCTCCAGCGACCCACCTCCCCACTTTGACTTTTCAATGTTGACTCAAACATGTGACATTAATGTGTCCCCTGTGGAGTCGCGGATCATTTTATAACTTTACTCCTTTTCACAAAATTGTAAAATCTTCAAAATGCTCTGACGATCCACCTCTCCGCCTTTGAATTTTCAAACCGCCATGTGTCCATTTTCAAGGTCAAAGTAAGAAATTTTCCTTGCCACTTCACATTGTTGAATAGCAAATTTGAAACTATTGGGGCCACAGGACCAATTTGACATTTTTTACAATTGTGTAAAAAGTGACAAGTTCACCAAATAGATCCATTGTGACGCATCCAATTAAAGACAACCACATATCCACAGATATTGGGACATGATTTACAAAGGAGATAGAATCCTGGAAGTCGCCCAATAACAATTTTTTTTCCCACAAATAGAAGACTGTAAATAAAACCAAGAGTCAATGTGATCCACGATCCAAGGAAACGACTGACAATGGCAACTAAATGAAGGATAAATATTTCACGCATCCACACAGGGAGATGAAGAATACTTCAAACCATGCAGACTTAGAAATTTTGAACAAAAATGGTGAGATTGAATTTAGCACCAATAGGATAAATCTCCCTTTTGAATATAGATTTATTGGGTTTGTGTTAGAAAATGAATCAGAAAGGAAGAATTTAACCTGTTCATAGTTTTGAATTTTTTTATGTCATTATTTTGTATGGGTTTGTAGGGCCATGCACAAGCATTCTGGATTAGCGCACACACATGTGAAAGTACGCGTAACTTTTTGACCAAAAGTGCACTTTTCATTCCGATCACGCACACGTTTCCCTAGCTGCACATCTGTCACTTTGCATTTTTTGACCCTCTATGAAAAATTTATACCAAAAACGTACATATCCTAAACAATGCACACATGCGTATTTACACGCACATCTACCTCTGAGGATGTGTAGGTGTTTATTTAAGCCTTTGTTAACTAACCTTTTTACCTTCCATACATATATGCCTTCTGAGGTGCACACATGCTTAAAACGCGCTCATATGTCATTTTTCCCGTGCATGTGTAAATCTACACTTTTTTTTTATTATTCCACTTACTTTTCAATCTAGGTGAGCACTTGTTGTTAGATGCACACGCATGTCCTAAAGAGCATGTAGGTGTCTCGGATAAAAGTGAAACCTTGTTTAAAGTTGTACAATCTGGATTTATGAATTTTTCTTACATTTTGTAGGGTACTAACAATGGTTTGTACGTTTCTTTTGATCATATTTTTATACTAACTTATTTTAAGTGTTTGCATTGCTACTTGTGGAGTTTTAAAATGTGTATGCTCTTCCCTCTCACCTTATAGGTGATCTTGCGATTCGAAAATGCTTCAATACCTTCTTTTTTCTTTCAAAAACATTTCAATTAGGTTTTCTAATGAAAATAACCTAAAATTTGGTAAAAAAGAACTTTTTTTTTACAATTTGATAAAGTGTTTTTCCATTTCCGCAAGTTTAGAGAGGTATTTTTTCATGTACGCTCTTTCCTTGTATCTTAGGATGATCTAGGAAATCAAAAGCGACATTCTATCTCCATTATATGATGTTGATAAATTTTAAAATTACTAGTCTCAGGGTGTAAGACCAAATATCATTTGTACAAGTATTTGAGCCTAAATGAAGGCTAACTCATTTCTTGCAGGTTTCCAAATGTTGTGTGACTAAGACCACATTAAGCATACAAGATGAAAAAAACACCATATTCAACAAACTTGATTTGTAGGTTCGGATAAGGGTATGCCCCATCTTCTTTAAAATAAGACATACTCTCTTTGGCATAATTCTTAAGTTACAACAAAAGAGATGGTCCTGGGAACCGCAAAGTAGTCCAATGCTGAGTAACCTCCTAGATGAAATGGGAAGTGCTCCACTTATTCACTTGAATAGATTTTCCATTGTGAGTTAGAGTCAAATTAATCAGTATCATGACCCTAGTAAGAATACACATGAACGCGTTCATTGCTAATTTTATTTGAAGTAGGTAAAGTAAATTCGAGATAATCCAAAACTATTCAATGTGATTTCTTAGTAAAATCAGCTTGACAATAGATAAAACTTGTGACAACCTAGTTGAACAAAATACCTGAAAGTCATTTATATTAGAGCCCACTGCTTCCATATCAATCCATGATGTTTTATAGACTCTCATGAGGATAGTGACAAATTCTTCGAGTCAAAACCTTTTTTTTCAAACAAGCTGAGATTCACTTAAGTGAAACTAAGTGTTCTGATCGTGAGACACATAATGTCACTTATCATAGTCTTCTCTTAACCTAACGGTAAGGTCGAAACTCTGTTATAAACTTCTACTTGTTATGTCATGATCACTTCATCTACATATTTGTTATCTGTTTCCAATTCGGGACAAAAAGGAAACAACATATGTGGACACACTAGAAATAATTCCATTGCCAACCACTTTTGTATTCTACTTGCATGACTAGGTGCAATTACATAATGTAATTGTGAAAGGGAATGTATGACATCAATGTCATAGTAGGCCATATGTCTATTAAAATCATATTAGACACATTATCTATGTCTTAGGATCTATTCCACCCATTTGATCACCTCTATATGTGGTACTTATTCACATCCAGCGATGGCCCAATTACGATACTTACATCTCATTTTTCGGAAAAGGATCTAAAGTGTCCATATTGTTGACATTACGCTACTAAGACTTAGCAAATCATTAGCATACTTTGACTTGGTTTTATTTAACATACCCCAATCTTGAAAGAGTTTTTGTTTTGGATTTTTTTCTTCGTCAATTTTGTTTGATCTTGTTTTGGCACTTAATATCTCAATTCTTCATCTCTCTTGATTTAACAGTCGAAGTGGTGTTTTACCATGGCTGAATCGGAAGATTTGACCATTGATAATCAAGCCTTGTTGGTGTTCTAAAAAGTGATGTTGTATATCCTGATTGGGAGTGCATCTCGCCTTACTATACTTATGCCTCATTCATATTGAGCTTGAAATAAAGATTAACAGAGAGTTGATTATCTATCATTGAACTATGGGTGAGAAAGAAACATAAGGGTAATCTTAGATTGGTTGAGGGTTTTGCTCATAACAAAACTATCATGATTGTCCCATTTTTATTAATGGTATGCAATATATTCTTTTGGTATAATCCTTTTGATCCGTTGAGACATTACACTCGCACGTGTGTTGTCTATAAATGGTTGGGATTGTCGAAAATTTTGTTATTACGATGTATGTTTTCCTTAGGTTCTCTGGAAAGGCACATGAGATCTTATTTTTTCACATATTTATATTGGTAATACTATTATTTCGAGATCGAGAGGAACTTCATTTATTTGAAAGTAGAGTCGTTCAATCAAACTATCTAGGTCTTGGATTAGACCCAAAATAATTCGTACATGAATGACTATTGTATGGTCCCCGCATTTTTTAATAATACGTAACCTAGGTTTAGGTATTCACAGAAAAAGAGACCATAATGACTACTAAACTTTTGGTTCTTATGATAGAGGGCCATTCCGCTATCACATTACCCACCTTGTATCATGTCAATTGTATAGATGTTGATGAGTCCAATACGAAATTCTTTCTTGAAGATTCAGATCCAAAAATGATTCTGATTCCTTCCTTCTTCTCATGAATCGGATCCCAAAATGTATGATTATTCTCCTAAATAAATCCTAAATAATGGTCTCCTCTACTTCATAGCATAGGACCTCAATAATCTCAACGGGAACCTATTCCTCATCGAAGATGCAGGTGACTACAATTCCTTATGAACAAATTCCAAGGTGAAAACTTTTCGTGGTTTCCATTTCCTCATAAGAACCTCATTCATCAATGACCTAAATAAATTCTTCTTCTCTCAAAGATTCATTTGACCCAATGCTATGATAGTAAATCTTCTATGTTGAATCCTACGGTGAACTTACGTTGACTTGGGCGTCACAATCCTTTTTGAATCCCCACGATGTAACTCTGTAGTAAAACCAATACTATAATCTTATAATTTACCTTTCATCTCTAGAGACATCTTATCTATAAATAAAAATTCCAATTAGCATTCCCTTTGGGTGATTTTGATCATTACGCTTCTATATTCATCAAACCTTATAAGGATTAAGGTTTGCATCCACAAAGTTAAACTCACAAGAAACGAGAGCGAGGATATCTTTTTAGTGCACTATCCAATTATTTTTTGGGACCACAATATGGTCAAGCCTTCCCATTATCTATCTCATCACAACATCTTTCAAATTGCCACCTTGGTTGGACCCATTTTCGTCTAGTTCAACCTTGTATGGTGATGAAGAGAAAGAAGCTCTATGATTGATTTCTCTCATAATGAAGGGAAAATCATACTAATGAAAGTATCCCTCTAGAGGATTACCAAAACAAGGCTTATTTATATAAAGAAGTGTCTCAGGTATGTGGAGAGGAAAAATTGACTCCTTTATTGCGAACAGCGGAAGAGCTAAGGTCATGGAAATGCATTCTTATATTTTGCATCTTAACATCATTTGAGCATGATGAGATGTCAGAACATTCATCCATGGCCCCTATTTATTGTTTCCTAATTATTCTTCTCTATCATGGTTCCTCAATCAAAGCTCACATGGTCACTCCAGGTAGCCATTATATTCTATCTCAGGACAAATCCTGTAGCCCCACCTTTCTATTTTTTGGTCACCTCCCGTAGCATATTACCTTATATTTTTGTGGCCACGTCATAGTAGCCTCATTATTTTCTTATTTTAGTCACCGTGGGGTAGTTATACCTGTATTCTTTGGTAGCATCTTAAGGTAGTCTGTCATCATTCTCCGTATAAGGATACCTCTAAGTCTCGATCATCTTTATTTTTGGGCCAGTCCTAAGTAGCCAAATTGCCATCTTGGGGGCATATCCTAGCTCCCTTTGTCATATTTTATAGTGATCACAACCTGGTAGCCCATTCTCTTCAATTCTTTGGACCGATACTTTTATCCATCACATTATCCTGCTACAAAAGACTGTGGGGCAAACCAACGATCATCCATGCGCTTCTATCATCACTAATAAAAGTGCCACGTTCACCTCCACTTCTCAGGCGTTTGATAGGTCACATTGCGCTCTAACAAACCCAAATGGTCTTCATTAGCTCAGGTCACAATTCCACAAGCTCAAAATCTCCCCAATAATGTTTTTAATGATCTTTATAGTACAAATTCTACGTGATTAATAAATCACACCAATGCACCCATTAAGTATGAAACAAAGTGCATATACCTTTTGATGGTGAACTCAAGATCACCAATATACAATCCATGTTTCATGAAAATCAAAGTCATTTGTTGAATATAGGCCTCACACGATATCGAGATCAAAAGATAAATGATTCTTGATTTAAAGTAAACATGCTTAATCTCCCTTATAAAGGAAATCACAAACATTCTTGTGGATATATCACACTTAATTGACTTCATTAGTCCACGTGTCAAAAAAACTATCAAAAAATCGTAAAAAATCAATACAATTCAAAAATACAAAAAAATGCTTTAAAATATTAAAAAACTACAAAAAATCAAAGTAAAAAAGATCAAAAATTTACATAAGGTATTGTCTAAAAATGGATGCGCTTTATTCCTTTCTTCTTTCTTCTGCCAAGTCTGTTAAGGACTTTCATACATTCAATGATATTTTGGTTAACGATCACATGCATTTTTTTAAATTTATCTCTATGGTATGTTTGACCTGGTATTTATCACTTCGTAAATAAAAGAACGAATGACATCTTGAGATCTATCACAAGTATTGATATTAATATAAAATTATTTTGAAGAAAATTTGGAACAGATTTATTGGTAATAGCAATTTCTTTCATCAACAGCGCTTCCAAAATCCTTCCATCAAGCCATCAGTGATTCTAACCCCTTTCAAAAAAAAACCAGAGGTGAGGAGAGTGAATAAGTTTTAGAAATCAAAAGCATCAATCGAAAATCAAATCAAATGATATATTGTTTGGACTATTATTTATATTGCTCACATTATTTGTGCGTTGTAATCCTTATTATTTAAGTTAATATATTAGTTATATGGTTGTTATATAAAACAAAATATAACAATTATTTGGCGGTGAGTTTAAATACGCGCCGTTATATGGAGTGTGGGAGAGATTGTGGGAGAAAGCGTTAAGGATCCTCCAAAAAATTATAAGAATTATATGTCTTATATATATGTAATATATTATGATGGAATCAATAATCAGAGATTGTTTGAAATACATATACGTATAACCCTTTTATTTGGTTTTTCAGAGTTGATTCTATGGTTTTGTTCCATGTTGAATAATTGAGAGTCTTGAGGAATATTTAAATTAGGAGAAGAAGATTTAAAACGTTTTATTTTTAGTTTCTCACGCATTTTTGCCTACTTATGTTCTATCGATCAATAGTGAATTGTTGTAGTTAAGGAAAAAGTGGCATAAGCCAAATGATAAAGTTCAAGTTCCAAAATCCTACTTCCAAAAAAGAATAATGGTATTTTCCTCATACGTATCTCTTTCAATTTTCCAAATAGAGATTCCTAAGCATTGTTAAACACAGATCCAATGAAGAAAAAAATAATTTTAACAAAACAAAATAAATTGTATTGACTGGATGATTCTTTATGGATTTCCTTTCACTCCATTTTCAAAATACAAAATACAAAATCTTCTTTGCTTTATTCAAAACTAGAATATAGAAAAACATCTCTGGTCACATTTCGAATTAAAACTATCATAGACCAATGACAACCCGTCTTTCCATCACAAAATATATTACATTGTCATTGCCACTTCAAAGGGGGAAAGGGTTCATAAATATAAACTAACAAGGATGTAAAAACTATCTTGTCCTTATGCTTCAGAACATCAAACATGCAGATCCATCATTCTTCAATTCATCTAAAAAGGCAGGGGAAGGCCAACACTCTCACCCAACCCAGACATCAATGAAAGGAGAATCATCACTTTCTTCATTGACATGGTGAGCCCAACCACAATAAAATAAAAGTGACTCAACTATGGCATCACATGATTCCACATAATAAAGGAAATTTTCAACATGCCATCTCATATTAAAACACAGTCTAAAAAAAATTAGTAGTTTTACACCACATGAAGACAACAAACTAAACTCAAGCTCTTCATGCAATCCAAAGGAGCAAGAAATATATGTGGATGCTACTTATGCCTACCAAAGGGAAATTGGGTTACCACGACATGAGACCAAACCACCCCCCAAAATATAACATGGAAATCCTTGAAATGCCCTTAGGCCTCCTAACATCTATGTGTCACCAATAACGGGTAAAACAAATGTATGCTATTTCTTTTGTAAGGGGAAAACCCAAATCGCAACTCACAAAAACACTTATACCTCCCAAAAACATTATGCTCCCATAAGAATACCCCATAGTCTCTCCTACACCATTCCTAGGGCTCTACCCAACCACCCCCAACAGCTAAAAAATTCACAATAATAACATTCAACCATTCACCTAAATAATAAAATAAGAAAGAAGAGCATTTCAAGGGGGGCAAATCTCTAACTTAAAGGATTATTTGTACCAAGTCAAAACAACAAGCTCTTCGAAATTCAAGTAATCCAAATATCAAACCAAGCACAATTATTCACAACAATCTTCAAACTTTCCAACGGGAGAGCTCCAAAACAACAAAAGAAGTTGCCCTAAACTGAAGTCTGAAAGTGAAGTACCCAAAAAAAAAGCTAAGGAACTTCCAATTTATACAAGAGGGAAGGGAAAGAGGACGAGGTGGATCCATGTAGGATGCCACATCAACATCCTCAACCCCAAAACCAAAGTCAATTTCATTCTTCAATGCATAATCCAAACCGGATGGTGACTACTCTGATAGTTTTACTTCACACTCAAATCACGCCCACACCCCATAAGGCTGAAATTAAAACATGTAAGAAAAATGCCATAAAAACATTCAACATGACTCAAAAAATGCATAACGAAGTGTAATTTTAAAACTTCCAACCCTAGGTAAAGGTGGTATAAAAATGTAAGGAGGATGAGACGTTTACTTGTCCCCCAAGTTTCCAAAAAATCAGCTCCAAGGAAAAATTGAGTTTCCAAGCAGGGTGGAGTGTTTCATACTCCAAACAAAAACTACCATGTCTCTTACATCAGTGCGACACATTACTTACACATGGTAATTCAAGTACAAAAAACTCTATTACTTACTTTTTTAGACTATTTTAATTAATTACTTAACAACTGATTACTCACCATATGACACACCATTTAATAATAATAAAAAGGGTCAATGCCCACACATCACACATGCAAACATTAACAAAGGGCCAAATAAAAGAATACATAAAATCCTTGGTCCACATTTAAAGGTGATCCCCCCCATGGGATCCGTAACACATCACACACACAACAATATGTGCCATGGTGACCTTGATGATTCATCTAGATTACAAAGTGGTTGGTCCTCGAATTCCCCGATTTTTGTTGTGATATTTTAAACCTTCAAATACAAATACCATCCTCGGCCCTCGTGATCATATAGAACATCCAAATGAATTATAAACATAATTTCAAGATCATCAATATATAATTAATCACAACAATCATCCAAAGACAATCGCAGTATCAATTAATATTTCATCCACACTATTGAGCATCAATTTTATAAATCCATTATTCATTTTATAGGTCTACTCAAAATACCCCAATTATCACAAGTTTGAACACGATGTATAGTATAAACCAATGTCAATAGCATATCAACATCAATAATAATGCTCTAATAATCATCATGCATCATTAAGAATCAAAGTCAACATATCCTGATGAACATCTAACATCATACTATCAAAACTATAATATTGTCTATGATATGTCAACAGTTCCGTGATTATATCAAAAGGTGTCAAAGGGAGTGGGCACTTAACTCCCCCCATCCCTATACTCGACTTCCTCTTGGAAGTACACTGGACATAATGGGAAAACACAACTCTAAAAATAACATCCTCCCAAGTCCTGTAGTTCTCATCATATCTATCCCACCTGAACTTGCACCTGATCAATCTATCTACCATCCGAGGCCCAACGGTCTTACAATCTATATGCTAATGGGATCCTTTCCAGTAGCCAGCCCCCTGATCCTGCACCTACATGAGGTCTAATCCAACACATTAGAAGGATCAGCAATATATTTTCCTAGGAATTGAACACGAAACAACTCATGTCACGCAAGACAATCTAGGTTAAATGCTAACAGTAGGCCAAAGGGCCGTAACGCTCCAAGTTCTCAAAGTACCACGAATCTAAGATATAACTTGAACCTTTTCCTAATGGATATGGATCTATTGGTCTGAACTAAGGAATACCTTCATGCCCACTCAAACTATGGTCAGGCCTATGTTGATCTTCATACTTTCCTAACCTTTCTTTCAATGTTCCTCCTAAGAATTCTGAGTCTGATCAAAACCACTTGCTATACCTACCCCAAACCCCATGTCTTATGACAAATATTGTCCAAGAGAAACCATGTCTCTACCGGTTCCCAACTAAGAAGAGGTGTCATGCACTCTCTTCATACAATGCCTGAAAATGAGCCCATGCTATAGAACCTGAAAACTATTATTATAGGAAAACTCCACCAAGTACAGTACCTCATCCCATCTCAACTAAATGATCCCTAACAATCATCCTGAGCATAATCTCTAACATTAATTCAACCCGATCCATCTTCCATCTGTTCGAGTGGATTGTTGTGCTGAAGTTGTCCTCATCTCTAGGGCATGATGCATGGTAGTCTAGAATGGGAATCTACAAAAGATCCTATCACAAATGATCTTCCACGGTATCCCGTGAAACTTTACGATCTCATCTAGATAACCCTCAACCACTGCACTAGCTATATAAGTGTATTCATCGGAAGAAAAGTGATCCACTTTCTCAATTTATCCACCATGGACCATTAATGGCAATCATGGTTATATCTTGACATTGGTATCCCCACAACGAATTCCATGGAATGGTGTCCCACTCCACTCCGATATAGCAATGAGGAAAGAACGAAAACTATATGTGATGCTCGGCTTCCTTTTCTGTCACTCTAAACAGCGGACACAAACTAGCCACAATCTCTCTGAAGTCCTCTCTAATGGTAAAACGTCTTCAAGGTGGCGGGCATCTTCCTTAACCCGGATGGGATGAATAGGGTGCACAATGTGCCTCTGTCAGAATATCCTATATCAATACTTCCGTCTCTGGAACTAAATCTGACCTTTGTGCCCTAAGAAGGGCCATCTACTCCTCTAATGAGAAACCATCAAACTTCTCCCATTCAATGTGTCTTTGAGACTCTATCTCTACTCCTCCGCTGCATGTAGAAGCTTTCAAGAGAGATGTTGTAGAATACTTCTCTACAAATCTTTTTCTCCCCCGCTGAATGGACATAATCACATGCCTCACTTCTTAGGTGTGTACAAACCCATTATCCTTCCCTTCACATTCTATCTCCTAGTGTTTTGTGAAAAATCACCGCACTCCAATGATTTTGAAAGATCTACTTTTCTAAAGGCGAATCATCCTGATGTGATTGCATAACAATGGAACTTTTCTAAAGGTGTGGGACCTTAAAAATTTGAAAAGATCTCCATTTTAAAGTTGGTTCCTTATTCCTCTATTTTAGGTGCATACTTTAGGATTTGAAGAGGATCTATATCTATAACTTATTCTAAAACGTTCCACGTGAAACATGGATAAAGAGTACAGAAATAAGAAATGATTGAACTACCAGGTAATACAACACCAAAGGAATGATTAACACTTAGTTTTACTTTGACACAACCAATAAAAGCATACGATAAACAGCTAGGTAGCCCATATGCTGTAATGAGTACCAAAAAAGCCAAAAAACAAGAAGGATCTAAAAAATCGTCACAAAGGTATTTTATTTCTTTCTCTATAAATTGATAAAGTCATTATAAAGACAGCAAAAAGTCGAAGCATATTACATTTAATGAAGGTTGACACCACCAAAATCCTCCTAGAAGATAAGGGAGCCTGCAAAACTAAACCAATCCAACCATTTAAATAATGAATTCTAACCTTCTACCGCCATTGTATAAATTCAATCATAGAGAAGCAAAGAGAGAGAGGGAGAGAGAAGTGGGAAAATGTGGTCAAAGATCAACCACCGTTGTTTCATTATCTCTAAAATCTACCCCGAATCATCTTTTTTTGCATCAATCTTTGTTTTGGCGCCTTGAAGAAGAGGCAGAAAATATGATCGCATTTGATCTAAGTGTTTAGACTGATGATCTTGCATTGAAACATCACGACCTTCCACCTTTTTTCTCTCTCCCACCTAACCTTCTCAAAATTTAAGTTTCAGACTCCCATTAAATAAACGACATCGAGAATCTTTCCAATTGTGTCAATTTGTAATATTTCAAGTTCTGGGTCGAAAGATATGCCCCCTCGAATTTTTGGCATGAATTCCATACAAATGGGCAAGAAATAATTTGAAAAATGGGTCCCTCTTTTGATTAGGACACATGGCAGCTAGATTGGAAATAAATATTCGGGGCCATGGTCGGAATTTACCTTTAGTATTTTTGCGCAAAACTTTAAAAATCCCCAGAAGCCCCGAAAACTGAGCCTCTGGACACGTGGCTCCATTGGTTGGCTGGGAAAAAGTTTGTGCTCCTATTTTTAACTTTATGCCTTTGGAAAAAAGGAAAAAATTTTCATTCTTCTTCCCGAAGCCCACCTTGGCTTTGACTCAGGTCTAACTGTTGACTTTCTCTTGGGCGAGGCACGGGACTTTATGCAAACTTTTACTCCTGTTGGGGAAAAGGGCCAAAAATAACCTTTCCCCAAACCCCACCTCCTTGGGACACACTCATCTGGAACTTGTCGAGACCCCTTTTATCCTACCCTTTAAATAGGCCCGTTAGAACAATTGACCGCGTCACCAGCTTGTTTATGGGTTGATATTCAACTAACCTTGCCCCTTGGAGCGACACACGTGGAGGCACCGCAATTGTTTGCAAACCTGACCCAAAGTTTCCCTTGGAGAAGCGCTCGGAATTGAGACTTGTCGCCTTCACTACTTTGTGGACTTTCCATGGTCCCTCTTACCTTTAGAAATTTGGGCTAGTGCGAGCTTGCTCTCATGGTGGGATTCATTTGGGGACCAAACCTCTTGAAGATTGGCACACTAACACTTAGCAATATCCCCTATATGACTTCAACTAGTCAATTATTGAAGCAATTATCACACGACCTTGACCTCCTTACCAATTTTCAGTGTAGAATGACACAGTTTGAGTTCCTTCTTTTGATTCACTCTAGGGAGAAGCTTGTTGTGGAGACGTGGCTCTTTCCCACCCTTTTCACTCCATAATTTAGTCAGTTTTACCCCTTTCATGAACTTTGAGCCTGAGGACTTTCGACTCTTTCATTGTTCTTCCTGCGTCTTGCTTTGGCTCCTTTGTAGGATTGATCCTTATATCTGGGACCCTATAAGTCATAGTTCACCTACTTAGAACTGGACAGTTTGAGGTAGATGCAGAAATCCCGACAGAGTCATTTGTTTTACACGGGATCCTTTGATCTCATGGCCTCGCCACTTCATTGTTGAATCTTCTATAAACCAATTTATGATCTGAATGATTTTCTCAGGTTTACTTCTATGTGTGGGGTTGTGATGAGATCCAAATTGATCTTGGGGTGAAATTGCGTAACAAATTGGTGACTCATGGGGACATCTGCCTTTGAGGAAGAGATAGTTGCCTGATTCGTATTATTGGGATGGCGTCAAAGAATAAAAAATTTGATACTAATTTTTCCTCTAGTTCACGAGCCGGCTGCTTGCACTCTCAAATTTCACAAAAAAATCTTGACAATGAAGATATGAGAGTAGAAAATGGTTTTAACTCAAGGCTTCACCTATTTTCTAATGAAGTTGATACGGCAACAAAAAGCAACCACAACTATGTACCCCAAAATTAAAATCTACATGTTCCAAATGGAATATGCAGAGCGTGTTAAAGCACTTAGAGAAAATCAACCCTATAACTACAAAAGAAAATGTGTGAAGCATTAGAGGAAAAATAAACTAACTAATAGGTACAAGTTGAGACTCCCTTTTTAGTAGTAGTGCTAAGATATATCCCCTTTTACTAAAATGGAAGATATTAAACCTCCATATGAACAACTAGAAAGCATTGTACTCTTGCATTTTGTTATCATATAAGAAAACCCTCCAGATGGCATCAAACTGAGAATGTCTCCCTGGTTTGCTCGATCTGCGTCCCCTTCAAAACCAGGTCCCCTTCCTAGAAGAAAAGTCGTGATTTTTCTTTCTGATTTCAAAATCATTTCTTGCTTGAAACAGTGATTCTTCTCTCGTTCTTAAAGAGCATTCTCTTTGGCCTCTTCTAAGATATCATCTCTAAATAAACTAGCCTCATTGGTCCAAACTAAAGAAATTGTATAGTTGCCTAAAAAGTCCAATGCTGGTTAACCTAAGGTGATAGAGAACATCCTCTTTCCCAAACAAGTTTGAATGGAGAGCTTCTGTGATCTCTTGGGTGTTATTATATCAGCCCAAAGGTTTTTGAGTTTAGTGTCAGGTTATTTGATTCTCTCTGAGTTCTCTGATGATCTTCAGCAGGTTTTTATTTGTGGATCATTCTGGCCATTACCTTGAGGTAATAGTGAGGACAGTTCTCAAATAATTCCATCTTAACATTCCCATCCTATAATTTGGAATCCATAAAGTCTAATGCATTGTCTAAAGATGATGGTGGATTGGTACTCCAAAATCTATTCAATATCCCTCATAGAAATTAGGATACTAGAATAGACTCATTTACCATCTTTGAGTGCCACTACCTTTGATACATTTGGGAAAGTTAATCTGGGGCTGTTAGACATCAATTTTTGACCCTTCGCTTGAGTTTTGATTTGATGATGCAATGAATGCCAATCCCCATACATGAAGGTTGGTCGACGGAGAATGGAGGTGTGTAGATAGACGTATGTTAGTTTCTCCTTGCCTTTGAAGGAATGCACGACCTTTTACACTTTTGATCATGTGAAACAGTACTAAACACTTTGGGGCCAGTAATAGTAAACGTAATAACTACTTTCATGATGTTGAGTGTGTCATCTAGCAGCAAATGGCCTACAGCAATTAAACATGAAAATATATAGCATTATCTCCACCTGATCTATTCCCAATGCATCTCAGGCAGAATGTATTGATGTTCTCTTTGAAAGGACACCAAGGAATAAGAAAATCTGGAATGGCCTGTTAAACCTGAAATGTCTCTTTTTTCTTACTCATCCAATGTGGGCACCTGCCTGTTTGAAGGAAAGCCCATTATGTCTTGGGGCCAACAAGGAGTAGGGTACATTCATCTATACCTTCTTCTTGATCATCTTGTAGGAATAAGAAAAAAACCATTTCTCACGATTTGTTTCATATTGTAGAGCAAAGGCTAGATATGATACACAATCCCTCCATGACCAGCTTGTGACCTAAGCTCCATGCATATTTCCATGGACATGAGCTGATCCACCCACAGTATCTCATTTAGGTCTTCTGCTAAGGAGAATTATTTGACTCCTGCAGGGGAGACAATAGTGGGTTTTGTTGTTTGCCACACAAATGCTTAAACTTCTTTGGTCCAATATCAACGCCATGGAATTGCTTCTCACTGAAGAATACCTCACTTTCTAGTCTCTAGACTATAAATGAAAAAAGCAATTGGCTATTCTGAGCTTTCTTTGTTCTTTTGACAGGATTGCAGAGATAGCATTCATTGCCACCAAAGGCATACAATATGAAGTCTTGGAAAAATTTATAGATTAAAGAGTTGGGGCTTGTTGATAGGCCTTTTGATAGCTTCAAAAGCGTGCCTTTCCTTCAGTTGTCCATATGAATTCTAGCTATTTTCATTATCAGTGTTATTGGCTTAACTAGAGCAGCAAAGGTTTGGGACAAACCTTTGAACAAAGTTGAGTCTTCCCAAAGAATATTTCAAGAGACTCCTTGTGGACTTGGCAAGAATGGCGAGTGATTGTATTGCCTTCAACTCTTTCTAGATCAATTGCCCAGACCATCTTAGACACAATATGGCCTAAAATCTTACCCTCATGGGCCAAAGAATATGCATTTTTTGGGGTTCAAAGATACTGCAAATCTTTGCATCTTTGAATGGAAAAGGTGTTTCTTTCTATGTTCTTTGGAGAACAAAATGATATCATCTAGATAGATCAACACTATTATTGTTGATTAGCTTTGAATGCCATAATCCATTGGCTCTTTGGAAAAAGTTCGCCCAGATTGGCAGTCCAAATGGAATTTTTTTGTATGCATAGGGTGCCCATTTGGTGGTGAAAGCATTTTTTGAATGATCATCTCTTTAACCATGATCTGATTGTCTCCACAGTACGCCATCTAGAGAGAGAATCTCCCTGACAAGACACCACTTGGCAACTTTTTTCCATTGATGGAGGTGGGTAGTGATCTTTGCCGGGAGGCTGATTCAAATCCATATGAAGTCACACACACAACTGATTCTCCATTTTTCTTTCTGCTGGGAACCAGATTTGCAACCAAATGAATGCTTGATTAGGAACATGATACTTGCCTCATATAGTTTGTTTAGCTCCTTCTTATTAGGGCTCAATATGGGGTGATGGTCTTAATTCTACTTGATAGATGAGAAGTGGGTCAATCAATTGTGTGTTGTGCTAGTTTTTGATTGAACACCCCTTAGGTATTCATAACTCTAAGTAAACACATCAGGTAGGAATTCTTAGAAAGATTGTATGAAGTGATACCTTTCCTGCTTGGTGGCCACCTTGTGATTTGAAGTGTTTTGTCTTCTCCTATGGGATTGATCTGAATCCTCGCCTTTGATCCGCAGTTATCTTCTCTTTCAAAACTAATCTTGGATTGAAAATGGAGTCCAGGTCACTAAGCCACTTGGAAGCTTGTTTCTAGTAGTTGTACTATCTGGTTCCCCATTACGCTGATCCAATCTTCTTTGATATGAGAGGAGAAAACTTAGCTTCTTCGTGTTGTTAAAAAATTTACTGATCTGCTGATCTTCTTAAACACCTAACCCAACATGTATTATTTATTGGCACTGTGGTATCATAACCACATGGAATGTGGTTGTCTGGTCTCTGTTGGGGTGGTTTACCAAATTTAATGTTGCTCCAATGCTTGCAAGTATATCAAAGATTCAGTCTCTTTTCGGGTATGGCACAATGCTAAATCTTGAAATCCTTCCATGAGATCCATACCGTAATCTATAGTTCATTGAGCAGGTCATTTTTATAGAATTTAGTCCTCTAACTTGATTAGCGGACGCAGCTCACTACACCAAAAAATTTAAATTCTTAATGCCTAGCTTTCGTGCCAATGAGACCTTGGACCTAAAGCCTCATATGCAGCAGTATTTTTTGGAACAAACAAAATGGAACTCTAAAGGCGCATAATACTTCATTCCTTTGGGAGGCAATCATAGCTCCCCCCAGCCTCCTGTCTCGCTCCTGAGCCATCAAAAAATAATGGCCAGCTCCATTTATGATTTATCGCTGGCTTAATAGGGTAGGAGAGATGATTCTCTTATATACTCGAGACACCAGCTTCAAATTCTTACATTTACTTGTAGGGGTCAAAAGTATGGCCTTTTGTTGGCCCAACTCATCTAGAGTAAAGTCAAAAGGGGATACATCCCAACTTGGTATCTATTCATGAGTGCTTATGAGGTCTGTTGGTCAAAGCTTAGTAGTATCATTGATTGGAATAGGGTTACATAGGATGTCCAATATGATAGTCAGCAATAGTGCCAAATCTGAATTGTGGCCTTTGCACCCAACCTTTCCTAAAGAGATGTGTTACCAATCAGTAGATAGGTAGCCGCCAATTTGGTAGTGAAGTCACTACATTAGACACAGAGAAAAATGTGGTGGAAATCTACGAGGACCAGGTTTTGAAAGATAGTACATTGGGGAAGGAGTTAGAGTGAGACTCAGGTCTTAAATGATTCCCATAGGGGTCACTGTTTTCTCATCTAAATGTTAAACTACTCCTCTAAGAGATAGGACTCATATTGGAGACCAACTGATCAGATATTTGTTTGGGCACACAGAATACTAGCCCAGAGGCAATCTATAATTGTGCACTAACTTGTCTCCAATAATAATGAGACTAGATGGAGGAGGTTCAATTCTTACCTTTTTGTTCTCAATGGTTATTCTTAGGTTTGAACTGCATTGGCAAGCACTATTCTTGATGGTTAGGGGTTGATTTTTGAACTTGACCAATTTTCCATGGCAGTTTTTTAACAGATACCTCCTACCCTGGAAATGGCCAGTGAATCTGATAGTGAAATGTTCACACTTGTCTTTTTATTTGCTTAATAATATTGAATGGCTTATCCTTTTGTTGCCCTTCCCAAACACAATATTTCTTTTACATGAGATGTGACCAATGATGCGCTGGCGTGAAGTTAGAAGGTGGCTTGGATTTTGTTTGTGTGGGGTTGTGATTGAACACCAGACCTTGTGGAGTGATAGCTTGAAGAAGGTTGAGGGTCACCTGAATTCAGAGTGGTTGGCTCTCTCCAATATTATCTTTTTGGCCGTGTCTATTGACAACCACACCTGAGTAGGAGACTTCTTATCCAACATAAGTCTTATACCTACAATTGACAAGCATAGTCTCTCCGGAGATTCACTGTGTTGAACCTCCTTGCTATTGATCGCCCTCGGGCCAAGCTATTGTGGATCTACTGGTTTGCACCATACATCTTGAATTAAGAGCACTTAAATTAAAATACATGGATTGGTTATGTGCTGACTGCACATTGGAAAACACCAATATCTCAGGCCGAAAGAGGGGGGGTGTGAAGGGTTTCTCCACTCCCCCCGCCTCCCCAAACAACCTCCTCATATCTGAAACACACCCCCCCTCCTACCCCCCCCAATTCCTTTGATTGTTGAGGATATCTTTGGATCATTAAGACCTAAAAGATATTAGCAGGCTAAGGCTTATCCTTGATTTGATTCATGATTTGACAATCAGAGGGGTGGCGTTCTATTGGTTATTGGAGTCTAGCTTGGATGAGGTTTGAGGTTGAATGGCATAAAAAGCTATGTGCCTGCGGTCTTGTGATGGTCATTAGTTCATTCCCAGGTTTTCAGGTGCTCATCCAATCCTGAAAGCTCTTAGAGGTGTGATGATGATGAAGTGGAAGATTCAGATGCACTGGACTCCTAGGGGTGGGTATAGGAGCTAATGTAGGTGTTTGGCTAGTATCTTGGTTCCTAACTCAGCGTACAACGGCTGGTATGGCTAGGAGAAATAGAAATATTACCAGCTTGATCAAATGGGATCAGACCCTATGGACAGGCTACTAGGCTGCTTGGCAACTGTGTGCCCCCTAGGGACTAGATTCATCACAGAAATATCAGAATTTAAAGCCCTAAGAACAGAAAAGTACAAGCAGGTACCTTCATTTTTTAGGTTTTTATGATGTTGGAATCAATGCCCAGTCTGTTGAAATCTGAGGTTGAAGTCTATCAGTTCTCATTGAGCGGATCTTTGATAGTTGTTAGTTGCTCCAAACAACGATTAAGTATCACCCTTCTCCCCAAACGGTTGTGGAGTGTGTGCATATTTGATGCCAATTTTCGATTGGACTGCCTCAAGACTTCAACCATTATGAAAGCCTTCCCTTTGAGTGAAGAGGCGAGAAGCTTTAATGCAATATCCATTTATGAATCTCATGGAGTAGTGTTGACATTTGTAATATCTTGGACTGATCACTAGAGGAATTTTGGTTCTCTCCGTGAATATGGAATATCTTTAAGTTGCAACAGGACTATATTTCGAGCATTCAAGGCAAGGGGACTGTGCAATTAATGTAAAATAATGATTTGGCTGAGCCATTTGAATGCCTAAGCACTTCCTCTTGATTGACGGAACAATTGTTGGGAGGAGGTGTTCTAAAGCTCTGTTGTGGAGCAGAGACATCTGGACTCTTATTCTTCTTCTCCCTCTGTCTAGGGATAAGTCTAAATGAGAGAAAAAACCCTCTTCTTCTCCCCTTGTTTTTTTTGTTTCCCCCTTTTATGGATCTTGATCATGTTTGTATCCTTTCTCTATGATGAATTTTCTTGGACTGTGAAAACCAGTAGATTTGTTACTTTTGGAGTCAACTAATGTACAATTTTAAGCTTCTTAAAATCTAGAATCACAGCAAGTGTAATCAATTCCTATCTAAAAAGATGGAGACTTATTTGTCCCACAAGGCATGCCAAAAGTTGGTTGTGAAATCACAGCACCCCCAGATGATTTCTTAAAAGATTATGTTCTAAGGTAGAATCATATAGTTGATTGCATAAACAGGAACTTACCAAGGTGTGGGACCTTTAAAAAAATTGGAAAATCTCTCTAGAATTTAAATGTTGGTTCCTGATTCTCTATTTAGGTGCATACGTGAGGATTTGTTCAGAGGATTTATATCTATACTTAATCTAAAATTACCAAGAGACAGAAGGATAAAAGGATTACAGAAATAAGAATGACTAAACACAGGTTGATGCACCAAAGGAATGATGAACACTCAGTTTGCCTTCGACACCAAACCAATAAAATGCATACGATAAACAAGCACATGTAAGTAGATCTGTAATGAGAGACCAGGATAGAAGCAAAAGAAACAAGACAGGATCTGAAATGATCAAACACGGTGTTATTGCTCTAAAAAATTTATTACATGTTCATTACAAGACAACAAAAAGGAGAACACGTATTACAATTTTAATGAAGGCTTGACACCCCCAAATATTTGCTAGAAGGAGAAGGGATCCTACAAAAGTAAGAATATCCAACCCTTTACAATGAATTAATTCTACTCCCATTTATAAATTCGATCAGAGAGAAGCGACGAGAGAGAGAAGGTCAGAAAAACAGAAAAACAAGGGTCGAAGCTCAACCACCATTTGTTCAATGCTTTACTAAAATCTACCTCGAATCCATCTTTTTTCATGATATTTTTTTTGGCTCCTGAAGGAAGAGGGAAAGATGGAAATAGATCAAATCTAATCTGATTGTTAAGACGATGATCCATATATGGAAAGCTCAAAGACGTTCCATTAAATTTTCTTTATCCCACCTAACCTTTCTAAAACATTGAAGTTTCAGACTCCAATGGCGTTAGATACATTGAGATTCTTTCCAATGGTGTTGGGATTCACATATTATTTCAAGCCCGGTCGCGCGAAGATATGGGGCCCCTTTGAAATTTTGCATCAAATCCGTACAATGGGCAGGGAGAATAAATGAAATGGGTCCTATTTGTATTGGGACATGTGTGGTAACCAGATTGGAACAAAAATTTGGGTCCACGGCGGCATAATTTACCTGTTAGGTCTTTTGTGCAAAACTTTAAAATTCCCCACAACCCTTGTAACTCCGCCTCGACACATGGCGCCTTTTGGTTGGTAGGCAAAACACTCCTATTTACCTTATGCCTTTTGGAAAAAGGAAAATGTTCACTTTTCTCCCCGAAGCCCGCCTTGGCTTTGATTCAGTCTAAATGTTGTTTTTTCCTTGGGCAAAGTCACGGGCCCTTTATGCAAAACATTTACTCCTTTTGGGGCGAAGGGAAAAAAAAATAACCTTTTCCTCGACGCCTCGCCTTCCCCTAGGACATGCATTATTATAGCACTTTCTTGAGCCCCTTTTCTCCTTTTAACCCTTGAAACAACGCCCTTAGGAACACTTGGCAGCTTCCGCTGGCTTGGCTTATGCGTTGGACTACTCAACTTACTTTGGCTCCTTTGAGGACACGTGGAGAACCTCGCTGTTGCAAACCGGACCCCAAAAGTTCCATTGGAGAAACAAACAATATGCACTTTTCAGCCTTCGATGCTTTGTGGACTTTTCAATGGTCCCCTTACTTTTAAGATTGGGCTACGTGCGAGCTCGCACTCATGCTTGGGCTTCCACCTTGGGACTTGTCAAACACGAATCCGACACTCTGATAATATTTCACCAAGGAAACTCTCGTGCCTCTGCTATATGTTAGCTAATGGCACCACTTTGGTTTGGTGGTACTAATCTAGTAACACCAACAACAAACATAACACAGAATACCACAAACTATGAAAAAAAAGAATGATGACAAATCTGAAATACAACTGTAAAAAATATTATAAAATGGAATTATTACAATCCACCAATGAATTACTCAAGTGTTAAAAATCCACTTGATTCCAACAATGGTTATGGGAGAAACTTCACAATTACTCCTCTGATGACTTCCTTAACACCACCTTCACAAAGAATCTTTATTCATAAAATAATTTACAGCTTTGCTTCTTATGTATGAACGAGAGGGATGGCCTCCTCTTATTATAGGAATTAGGCTTTTCAACCTATCTAAGATAGGATACGAACGAAATCTCTTCCATCCAATCTATTCCATCCTTAACTCTTTCCTTACATGTAGGAATATATTCTAAGATAAGATAAACCTTATCATCTAAGATGGGTTCACCTTTTTAGAATTTCTGTAAATAAAATACACAAAATATTTATTGACCATCACTCCTGGTCCTATAGAAATATAATATTCTAATACTAATTAATGTAGACAATACTCTCTACTCACCCAACTTTGACATTTTAACATACCGGGACCACTTACGACAAAATATTTTTTTTACAACAACATTCCTTTTGGTACTTTGACGGTTACCATACTCTACTTTATTGCGGCAGTATAATAGCACCGTATCTTCTATTGGACGCCACTACTAATTATAACATAACTCATCCTATTCCTAATAAATACATTATAAAATAGAAATACGGAGTTTTTTTTTTTTTTGAATTTAAAAATGGGGTTCTGACGTTTTTTTCCCCCTTCTCGCTTCTACTCCATCCTCGGAGTAGATCTTATGGACAGTCTGAAGCTGGTGCCTAGAATCTTCAAATGTATGGTTGACCCATTTGTATATGGGATTACCATCCAATTCATCAATTTGGTATGTACCCATTTTCATGCACAATGATTTTGTAGGGCCCATCCATTTGGGAAGAAATTTTCTCTGCTTCTTTTTGTATCTGGAATCATATACTAGAACAAGTCATTTCCATGAAATATGAGAACCAACAATATTTTGATCAAGTATTCATTCGGCTTCATTTTATCTTATAGCTGTATCCTTTGCTATTTCCCTCTTTTCTTCTAGGCAAAATGAAGATGCACCAACCTTTCTTTTACTGGATCACTTATCCATTCCTTTCATTTTTCATAACTCTCACAGTGAGGAATATCAAACTCAATAGGAAAACTGGATCAATGCCATAAGCCAAACTTGAAATGGGGAGTATCCGTTGCTGACTTTGATGTTTCCCATATGCCCACAAATACGCATGAATCTTTTTATCCCAGTATGTTTACCCTGTTAAGGCTGCTGACTTTTGCTATAATTTGACATAACACAAAAAAAATTCAATCCACTATCCATTTTCATCACATTATTAGTCTACCACACATACAAAACACCCATAACAGATATTGGCACATTTGAAACTACACCTTCTGGTGTAGTTTTTCCCTTATTTAATGACCTTAACATTAAGTGTTTTGAGGGGCGATCATTTTTTAAACCAAAATTCAGTACAGACTCGGGGTCTTACATTAACGGCAACACCTCCATCAAACTAAGCACATCATGAATTGAATACCAGTAATAATACTTAGCTCGTGGAGCTAGGGGATCCACCTTTGCCTCAAAATAGGGGGCCTCAAAATCCTTCCTTCTTTGGCATGGAGTCCACTTGCAAATCCCGTCCTCTTCTCAGAAGAAATAGCCACGATTTGACCATATTAAATTGCGGCCTTTGGATAGAGCTTCTTAGAGGAGTATGTCCTTGTCCCTGTGGAAAATTAGGAAAATCTTGCACAACCAACTTTCTTCTCTATGTTTCTTACAGTTTCTCCCTGTCATTCTTCTTAGGATCATTTCCATCTTGGTTATATTTTTTTTCTTTTTTTTTGTTAAAAAAACATAACCCTACTTCATTATTTATGATCTATCATATACATCAAAGAATTCACAGGTGCTTTCTTTTATCATTATCCTTTGTACCGAAGTAAAATCTCTAATCTAGACAAGTTATATCTTATAATGACCCTTTTTATAACAACCATAACATACGACTCAGAAATATTTCTTTTTGGACTCTATCTCCTCCCTTGAGGAACTAAATTCTTTTCCTTAAAGAGATTAATAGTAACTGCCCACTTCCTGGACCAGATCTTCATACTCAGTAGATGTAATAGGAGAAATATTTTTCTCACGAGAGTGGTTGTGGATCTGGACCCAAAGTGCTGGTGTAGGCTCTACTTTAGCAACATCAGTGGGCTGCTCTTTCATGCTTTCTTCTGCCTTCTTGCAATCCCTTGGCTTGTTCAATGGTGTTGGGTTGGTCATACTTCACTCGTTTCTTGATCTTACTTCATCCAACAATGAAGTTGCTTACAGAGGAGATTACCAGTCATTATCAACCCATCGCTAATCCTTCTTTTGGATCTAGGCATCGAGCTTCCTCCTTTACTATAGAACACAAGCATGAACATCCTTATCTTCTCCTTCTCTCCTTGGGATAGCTTTGTGATATCGATCATGAGATTAGATATTTCTGTTGTTCACCAATTCTTCAAGAAAACTTTCGCCTTAATAATCCCATGAGTTTTACATTTATACCTGTGTTTCAAACCACCTAAGGGCTTTGGAACCAATCCAAAGGTAGAAAAAATCCATCCATTGTTCCCTTCGTATGAGGCCATTACAATGCAAAGTCGTTTTTTAAAACTCTGAATGAAAAGGGAGCATCTTCATTAGATTGGGCTGAAAACATAGGAATCTTCCCCATTTTTAAAATGTAACCACAGCTGAAATACCAACTCACAAGTACAATACAATCAGTAAGACTTATGTGCACAAATAATTGGACTCCCACCACTACAATTAGAAAATGATTTAAACCTTTTCTAGTTAAAATAGGAATGACACGGTAATCTTGACTGACTATGGTAAAAATGACTTATTGTGGTAAACAACTATTTATGATTAAAAAGGAAGTTACGGGATAAATACTATTCATGATAAAAAATGAAGTTAGTTACGTAGTAAATACTATTCGCAGTAAAAAGTTAAAGCTACTGGCCTAAAACATGTATGGTAAAAAGTGAAATTACCATGGTAACTACGAGGCCACAATAAAAAAAGGTTACCCTCTACATGGATTTTGACTAAGTGGGAATATCTTCTCTAGAAAATCACACCAACAAGCGAATGTGTCCCGGAACGGAACCAAAATGTCAACACGAAATCCAGAGAACTCTGAAATATTTCCACCGGGAACTCTCTGTGCTATGATTATTTTAGTAATGCACAGCTTTTGGTTTGGTGGTAGAGTAATTGGAAACACAAACAACAAACATAACAAAAGAATACCACAGACTATAAACAAAAAAAATAATGATAGCCCATCTTTATTTTGATCACATACGAAAGAGGAGCACGAGGGGGACACCTTCCATAGATTCTTCAGTGTCTTTGTGAGCAGCAGCTTTAGGAGAAATGGAGAAGTGTGCAGTCTTTATGAACAGAGGTTACAATATTTAGGCCACATCATTTTGAGGAAGTTCGAGTCTTGAAAGTCTTGAAAGAATTCTTGTATTTGGGAAACATCCTTTCTTGAGAATGTGAGAATCTAAGAAATTCTTGAATACCCCCCCCTTTCATCAAACTCCTAAATTAACTAGGGTGGGAAGGGAATTGTTCAAGCCACAGGCACTACTATTGAACTCGTAGTTGCCCCTATATCATCGAAAAGTGGTCTTATGAACATCCACCTCTGACAATCCTCAGGTAATGATAGCCTGAATTAAGATCGATCTTAGAGAAAAATTACGGCTCCCCTTCATCTGATCAAACAAATCATTAGTGTGGAAGGGGGAGGATGGATAACGATTCTTAATCGTTACCTTGTTCAAATGATGTAATCAATACACAAACCGCAAGGATCCATTCTTCTTCAAAAAAAAATCACTGGTTGCACCCAAGGGGAGTACACTAGATGGATTAGGCCTTTCTCCAAAAGACATCAAGTTGTAACTGAGCTCACAAGAGCTCTGGTGTGGTCATTCTGGTTGACGGTTCTCATGAGTAGCTCTTACTCCTGGAACCCAATGTATATGGAAATCAGCTCACATGGGGATGGTAACCCCGGTGGTATCTCCCTAGAAAAGACATCTTAAAAACTCTTATCAAAATGGGATGGTCATCTAGTGATGGCCCACTAGACCCATCCTCAATTTTTGTCACTACGTGACAAAACACTCTGAAAACACCCACATCGCACACACACTTCTGAACTACATAATGGAGTGGTGTGATGAAACAGTCTCCCTTACCCTAAGATCACTAACTCTATTCCTAGATCATTTGCCCAAGATAAAAATCTTAGGTAACTATCATCCTAACCCTGTGTGCAAAACAATCCTACCCTGATGAACTCCATACGACAAAAGGAGGATCAAGATCTGAGGTAGTGTGAAGTCCCAAATCCAATACACACTCCTTAACTAAGAGTCCCCCTGTATCTTGGCTCCCGAAAAGCATCTCAAGTGTTCCCTCAACTAAGACCTTGCCTAACTCCCACCATAGCATCGCTCGACTAAAGATGGTGTAGTAAAATCATTTGAAGAATTAGAATTAAACAAAATGGGTAGAATACCACCAATGCTACCTGTATCCTCAATCACACGGTACTCTGAGGCTCAGTCCTGGTGGTTCTGCCGACCACATGCATAATCTGAAGACTATAACAATCCCATTGTCACCAATGGGAGGGTTCAGTGTCTTAGTCTTACCCTTGGTAAGAGGGTTCTAGGTAACTCTCTAAAAAAATTATCAAAACCGCAACCAAACAACCACCACCTGATCCCTCTCCCATGTGTAAGTCCGAAACCTATACTCTGGAGGTATGTTGGTGTGGATCCCTAATATCTGCTACAAATTATGTAGGTCTCTGCTGGTGAGCTCCTACCTGACTGAGCCTCTATGAACCCTTTGTTCTTATGGGCCCCCTAGGAGGAGGTCCCATACTTTGACCCCTCTGTTCATCGATCTCTGGGAGGTCTATACGGTGGTAGATATTCTAATGTTCCTTACTACTACTGTGGTCTAAAAGATGACTGTGTTGAAACCCTATCCCACCACGAGAGGAGGGGTAAATGCCCCCCTCAATCTATTGTCCTGCATCTACTGGATGTGGCTCCAGATTCGGTCTCTAACCGCTGGGTCTTGCCCTGAGTCTCTAACTATATAGGCCTTCTCAACGCCTCAGCTAATGTCTGTGGACAATGGATCTGAAACACACCTCCAATGTCAATATTCGGCCCCCGATTGAACCTGTGGATCCATACATTCTCGTCCTGCATGTAATCAACATCTTGGAGTAGATTTAGAAAACCGACTCTCATATCGTTACTTAAGAGATTCCGTCGGAGGTCATGAAACTCATCTATCCTTTGATGTATTAACCTCTGCCGACAAAATATATTCTCTTGAACCTCAAAGAGTTCCTAGGTGGTTAACTGTCTCAGAATCCATGTGGAACTTATACTACATTATCCTTCCACCAGACACCTTACGCCTTCTCTAAGTAGATGTATCGTAACATGAGCTTTCAGTTGCTAGTAGAGCAAGGGCGGAGCTTGAAGATATCCTCAGCCTCTTCAACCAGGCCTCTTCCTAAAATCCACCGTCACCAAAATAATGTGATGGTCGTAGCCTTTAGGATTCCTTGATGTGTCTGAAGCGTGTAGTCTTATGATCCCTAGGCCTCCCTGCATGCTCAATCCAAGTCTAGGGCCCTGAGACCTTATCTATGTGCGCTCAAACTGGTCTCCATGTCCCATCGTGTGACTCTTCTCTGGCTGACTCCATGTCGAATTTATCTCCCTATGCTCCTCACTATGCGAGGGGATGCACAAGCCCAATGGATGTCACCCTATTTGTGTCCGAATGAACATGCTCTAGGTCCCTCAACATAGAGTGGCATTAACATCCAGAGTGTCTGTAAAATCTATGGTTAGGATAGTTGACTACAAACATGATTTGGTGGTGGCCAAATCTAAGTCCATGGAAAAATATCACTCGTCTTGTACACGCCTCCTGCATCGACCAAGGTGAAGAGTTAGTTGATTATTTCTAGGTTTTATTGAGTTTTCCATGTCACTAAATTAGTAATTTCCATACAAAAGTGTTTTCAGATTAAAGTGTTCTAGTTTTAAATTGTGTACTAGGTTTTTTTAGGAGTTCAGTCTCAAGCTTTTCTAGTGTGCCCAAGTTGATACTAAGTGTAACGCCCCACCTAAATATCTCCCCACTCGAGACAAGAAAAAACCTAGGTTAGTTAGGAAAATTTAAGAAAAAATTGTTTTTTTTGAGTTTTCTCAATTGAAATTATAGAGTCCATTTTACACAGTTTTATCAAAAACATCTACACCACCAAGATAGAGAAAGTCATCATAGCCCAGATAGATTATCTTCTTTGCGGGAAATGCCAAAATAAATTTCCCCAGGCATGGAAAGAAAATATTATTCTTCAGGGTGTGCAAGATGGGTGTGCAAGAGGCTCATTTTCTCATGGGCGTGCAAGGGAATTTTGGCGCGCAAGACGGGTGAGCAAGGGGCTCTGGGTGCACAAGGGGCTTTTGTTCCTTCTACAAACTTCCGAAGGCCATAACTTTTGATAGGGAACTCCATTTTTGGAAAACAAGGATTTTTTGGATAGATATCGACGTACTCTTTGCATAATAACCTTAATAATTTAAGGTGGATAAATATTTAAGTGTCAATGTTTGAGAAAAAAACAGTGTAGGCTTATAAAATGAAAACTGGGAAACATTTAACTTATAAAATTTTTGTTCAATTCGACATCCTTCCTTTCTCAACATGCCAAAACACACATGGATGTTTTTCTTAGAGGAATTTAGGATGAATCAAAGGTTAATTTTTTGATGAAGATCAATCAAAAAATTTGCAACTTTTGACAGCAAAACCGATTGTGATTTGTTTTTCTTGTTTAGGAAGGTTCTTTAAAAAATTTCTTAAGTGTTTTAGTTTTTTAGGTCATTTTGAACAATGTAACCTCAATTCAAAATTTTATTTCATTTTCCAAGGTTACAAGGTCGAGTCTGTGAATTTTGATAAAACATTTGCAAGTTTGAAAAAATCTAACAGAGATCTAATCGAATATAGATTGTTGATATTTACCAACTTTAACTATGGAATCATTCCAAAAAACTCAATATACTAAGTTTATTTAAATCAAAATGGCATAACAACTAAAAGAATAGTTCAAGGTTTCCATCATACTTTCCAAAAGAAACAGAAGTAATGTATTTCTTAATACAATTTCTTTCAATTTTCCAAATAGAGATTTTCAAATGCCATTGCAAACACAGATTTCCAATCAAGACAAAATCATTTTAACAAAAAAAATAACCTTCTATGAGTTGGATGATTCTTGTAAGGCTTCCTTTCCACTCCTTTTCAAAAGAAAAAATACAAACCTTTCTTTGTTTATTTCAACACCAGAATACATAGCACATCTCTTTCACATTTCAAAGTACACACTATCATAAGCAATAAAAACATCTTTCCATCACCAAAAAAATATATTACTGTCATATACTTCAAAGTGGAAAGGGTTCCACATCACAAAGGGAAATATCTCAACATGCACAAATTATCATATTCTAAAAAAACAAGTCCAAACAAAAACAACAGTTTACAACCACATGAAACAAAAACCAAACAAAACTCGGGGATTTCTGCAAAAGCCAAAGGATCAAGAAACCTGGGGGATGCTAAATTATGCCTCCCAAAGGGTTTAAATTGGTATCACAACACCTACTCGGTTCTCCTTTCATTTTTTTCTTCTTAGGATTATGCCCATCTTGGTTATATTCTCTTTCTGTTTTTTGTACCAAAAACATTACTTCATATTTATGCTCTTATTGTCTGAATAAAAGAATTCACGTGTGCTTTTCTGTTCTCATTCTCTCTTGTACCGAATGTATAAAATCTCCTATCTAGACAATTTTAATTATAATGACTCTTTTATAACTAAACAAACATACGACTTCAGAAAATATTTCTTGTGGACTCTATCTCCTCCCTGAGAAAAACTAATTCTTTTCCTTAAAGAGATTAATAATAGTTAATGGCCCATCTTCCTGAGCCCGATCTCATACTTCAGTAGATTCAGTAGATGTTATAGGAGAAATATTTTTTTCATCGAGAGGTTGGGGATTGGACCAAAGGTGCTTGGTGTGTAGGCTCTACTTATCAACATTCAGGGGCCTGCCTCTTCATGGCTTTCATTCTTGGCTTCTTGACAATCTCCTTTTCTTGTTCAATGGTAGTTGGTGTAGGTCATACGTCACTCGTTTTCTCGATCTTTAGCTTTATCCCAAGCATGAATGCTTACAGAGGCGTATCCATGTCATTCATTAACCCCACCGCCTAATCTTCCTTTTGGATCTAGCATCGAGCTTACTTTTAGTCTCGAACACACGCATGATAATCCCGATCTTTCCTTCTCGCTTGGGAAGCTTTGTGATATCGATCTGAATCTAGAGATTTGGTGTTTCACCAATTCTTCAAGAAAAACTTTCAGTTAGGATTAAATCCCATGAGGTTGTTAATACACCTGTGTCAACAACCACCAAGGGCTGAACCATCAAAAAGGTAGAAAAAAATCACCATTGTTCCCTCTTATGAGGCCATACAAATGCAAGATCGTTTATTAAACTCTTGAAGAAGAGGAAGCATCGATTAGGATTGGGCTGAAAAAAATAGGAACTTCCCCAGTTTTAATGGAACCAAGTGACAATACCCACTCACAAAGTACAATCAGTAAGACTTATGTGCACATAATTGACTCACTACAATAGAAAATGAATTTACACCTTCTCTAGAAAATAGGAAGACCACGGTTATTAATCTTGACTTACGATGGTAAAAACAATGACTTTATTTGGTAACACTATTTATGATAAAAATGAGTTAGGATAAATACGTATTCATTTTGATAAAAAAAATTGAAGTTACTGTAGTAAATACGTATTCGCAGAAAAAAGTAACAGTACTGTGCAAAATACTATGTATGGAAAAGTGACTGTACCATGTAATGGTAACTACTAGGCACAATAAACACAAGGTTACCTCCTGGATGATTTTGACTCTAGTGGGAATACTTCTAGAAAAATCCCACAAACAAGGAATGGTCCCGGAAACGGAACCCCAAAAGTCACCACGAAGCCAGAACTCGTGATAATATTCACCGGAACTCCTCGTGCGATGATTATTTTAGTAATGCACAGCTTTGGTTTGGTGGTAGTAAATTTGGAAACACAACCAACAAACAAACAAAAGAATACCACAGAATATAACAAAAAAAAAAATAAGATAGCCCATTTTGATTTGCTACATCCGCAGCGGAGCACGGAGGGGGCACGCATAAGATTTCTTCAGTGTCTTTGTGAGCAGCGCCGCTTACGAGAAACTTGGAGAAGTGTGCATTCTTTATGACAGAGGTTAAATATTAGGCCACATTCATTTTGAGGGGAAGTATGAGTTGAAAGTCTTGAAAGAATCTTGTATTTGGGAAACATCATTTCTGAGAATGTGGAGTAATCTAAGAACTTTTGAATCCCAATTCATCAAACTCATTAAAACTAGGGGGGAATCGTCAAGCCCAAAGGCACTCTATGAACGTCGTGCCCATATTATCATCTGAAAAGTGTGGTCTATGAACATCAACCTCGTAATCCTCAGGTTAATGATAGCCTGAATAAGACGATCTTAGAGAAAATTACGGCTCCCTTCATCTGATCAAACAAATCATCTATGTGTGGAAGGGGATAACGATTCTTAATCGTTACCTTGTTCAAATGATGGTAATCAATACACAACCGCAAGGATCCATTCTTCTTCAAAAAAAAAAATCACGAGTGCCACCCAAGGGGTTACACTAGGATGGATTAGGCCTTTTCTCCAAAAGACCCCTCAAGTGTAACTTGAGCTCAATGAGCTCTGTGTGGTCATCTGGTAGGTTCTCATGAGATCGGCTATACTCCTGGAACCCCAAATGTATATGGAACCATCCACATGGGATGGTTAACACCGGTATTCTCCCCTAGAAAGAATCTTAAAAAACTCTATCAAAATGAGGATGGTCATATAGTGATGGCCCATAGAGGTCTTTTGTTCATCTCCTTCCCATCCTCATATGTCACTGACTGTGGACAAAACACATTTGGAAAAACCCTCGCACACACTTCTTAATACATAATGGAGAATGGTGTGAATGAAAAAGGTCTCATTCCCCTAAGTCACATAACTCTTCCTAGATCATTGCACAAGATACAATTATGGTAACAATCCATCCTAACCCTGTGTGCCAAAAACAATCATACCCTAGCTGACTCCATACGAGCCAAAAAGGAAGGATAACAAGATCGTGATGGTAGTGGTGAAATTTTGAAAGGTCCCAAATCAATACACACTCCGTAATAAGGAGTCCCCTGAGATATGGCTCCGAAGCCCTTTCAATGTCCCACTAAGACCTTCGCCTAACTCCCACCAGTATGCCATCGCGTCGACTAAAGATGGTTGTAGTAAAATAATTTGAAAGAATAGAATTAAACAAAATGGAGGTAGGGTAGGAATACCACCAATGCACCTGTGTAGTCTCAATCACGGTACTTTTGATGCTCAGCCTGGTGGTTCTCGGACAACTGCATAGATCTGGAAGACTTACATCCCATGTCACCAATGGAGGTTCGTGATCTGAGTCTTACCTTGAAGAGGGTACTGAGGGGTTAATCTCTCTAAAAAAAATTCATCAAAACCGCACCAAAACAACAACTGATCCTTCCCATGTGTAAACAGGTCCGACCGATACTCTGGAGGTATGTGGTGTGGATCCTATGATCGTGCTACAAAGTATTTAGGTCTCTGCGGTGAGTCTACTGACGGGAGTCCTTAGGAACCCTTTGTTCTTAGGGGACCCTAGGCAGGACGGTCCATACTTGACCCCTCTGTTCATCGAATGTCTGTGGAGGTCTATAAGGTGTGTGAGGATTTCTAATTGTTACTACTCTACTGTGGTCTAAAAGAGGAATTGTGTTTGAACCCTATCCACCACGAGGAGGACGGTACTGGACCACTCATTCTATTGTCTGCATTACTGGATTGGTCCAGATTCGAGATCTCTAACCTGCTGGGTCTGTCCCTGAGTTATCCTCAACTATATGGCCTCTCAACGGCCTCAGTAATGGCTGTGGACAAATGGATATGAAATTACAACTCCAATGTCAATATCAGGCCCCAGATGAACCTGTGGATCCCATACCTTCCAGTCCTGCTGTAATCAAATACTGGAGTAGATTAGGAAAACCTACTCTATTACTGCTTGGTTACTGTAAGAGATTTCTGTAGGAGTCATGAAACTCATCTATCCTTGATGTCTTAAACCTCTGCGACAAATATATTCTCTGAACCTCAAAGAGTTCCCTAGGTAAAGGTCTCAGAATCCATGTGGAAACTGTACTACATTATCCTCTCACCAGACACTCGCCTTCTCTCAGGAGATGTATCGGAAAGAGCTTCAGTTGCTAGAGCAAGGCGGGCTTGACGCATGATCTCAGCTCTTAAACAGGCCGCTTCCAAAAATCCACCGATGTCACCAAAATAATGTGATGATGGTCGTAGCTTAGGATTCATTGATGTGGTCTGAAGCTGTTAGTCTTTGATCCTAGGCCTCCCTGCATGCTAATCTCAAGTCTCGGGCCTGAGACCATCTATGTGCGCTCAAACTGGTCTCCATGTCCAATCTGTGGGACTCTTCTCTGGGCGACTCCAGTCGCATTAATCTCCCCTATGCTCCTCACTATGTCGAGGAGTGCCAAGCCTCAATGGATGACCTATTGTGTTACGAATGAACATGCTCCTAAGGTCCCTCACATAGAGTGGCATTAAATCTGAGGGTCTGAAAATATAGGTAGGATAGTTGCCGCAACCATGATTGGATGGTGGCAAAATCTAAGTCTATGTGAAAAAATCCCTCGTCCTTGGGACACGCCTCAGGCATATAGACCTAAGGTGGAGTTCGGTCAGTATTCTATGTTGTGATTAGTTTCCAGTTCACTTAATTAGTACATTCCATACAAAGTTTGGTTTCTAGATTTAAACGTGTATAGTTTAATATTGTACTAGGTTTAGATTCAGTCTCCAGTGTCTAGGTGGCCAAGTGATACTAAGGTTAACGCACTAAATATCCCCACTCGAGACCAAGAAAAACCTAGGTTTAGTAGGAACTAAGGGAAAAAATGTTTTTTGCGTTTTCTCAATGAATTCAGCGTCCATTACACCAGTTATCAAAACATCGATAACACCACACCAAGAGAGGAGAAAGTCATTCCCTAGCACAGAGAGATTTATCTTCTTGCGGGGATGCACCAAAATAAATTTCCCCCAGGAATGGATAAGAAAATATTATTGTCAGGGTGTGAAAGATGGGTCGGTGTGCAAGAGGAATTTTCTCATGGGGTGCAAGGAATTTGGCGCGCAAGACGGTGTGAGCAGGGGCTCTGGGTGCACAAGGGGCTTTGTTCCTTCTACAAACTCGAAGGTCCATAACTTTTGATAGGGATACTCCATTTTTGGAAACAAAGGATTTTTTGGATTAGATATCGACGTACTTTTGCATTATAACTTAATAATTTAATTGGATAAATATTTTAAGTGGTCAATTTTGAGAAAACACTTGTGTAGGCTTATAAAATGAAAAACTGGGGTAAATTAAATTATAAAAATTTTGTTCAATTCGACCTCCTTCCCTTTCTCACAGCCAAACCACACATGGATGGCTTTTCTTAGAGAAATTAGGGAATTCAAAGGTAATTTTTTACTTTTGAAGATCAATTCAAAAATTTGCAACTTTTTGACAGACAAAACGATTGTGATTTGTTTTTCTTGATTTAGGAAGGTTCTTTAAAAATTCTAATGTTTTAGTTTTTTTTAGGGCATTTTGAACATGTTAACCTCAATCAAACGTTATCATTGCCCAAGGTTAAAAGGTCTGATCTGTGAATTGATAAACAGTTGCAAGTTGAAAAAACATCGAACAGAGGACTCTAATTCGAATAGATTTTTATATTACCAACCTTTAACTATGAATTCATTCCAAAAACTCTAATATTACTAAGTGTATTATTAAATCAAAAGTGCAATAAATAAAAGATCTAGTTCAGTTTTCAAATTCATACTTTCCAAAATGAAACATGAGGTAAGTATTTTCTTCATTTACATATTTCTCTTTTCAATTTTCCAAAATAGAGATTCATAAGCATGCAAAACACAGATTTCCATCAAGACAAAAAAAACAAAACCATTTTTAACAAAAAAACAAACATAACTTTCTATTGAGTTGGATGATTCTTTTACGGCTTCCTTCACTACTTTTCAAACGCAAAATACAACCTTTCTTGGCTTTATTCAAAAACAGAAATACATCGCACATCTCTTTCACATTCAATTACAAATATCATGAGCAATACAAACATCTTCCATCCAACATACTATTACCATTATCTACTCAAAGGGGGAAGGGTTCCACATCACAAAGGGGAAATATTTCAAAATGCACATCTCATATTAAAAAACAGTCCAAACAAAAAACAACAGTTTACAACCACATGAAACCAAAACAAAACAAAACTCGGGCATTCTTCATGCGAAGCCAAAGGATCAAGAAACCATGGGGGATGCTACTTATGCCGCCCAACGGGTAAATTTGGTATTCACAACATGAGAAATAAAACACCAAAATATTAACAATTCAAAGCTCGTACACATGCCTTATGCCTCCCCCAAGTACCCGTTATACATCACATTTTCTGTGCCCCCATAACCTCTTATGGCACACCATGGCGAGATAAATATAAATGCAACCTATTTATTTGAAGTGGAAACCCAAAATCACCAAACTCCCTCACACTTGTACCTACCCAAAAAAACTTATTCATCCAAAAGAATTACCCCTTGGGCGCCGAGATAATCTAGGTCATCTACCCAATAGCCCACAAACATGCTAAAACCTTCACAACAATGAACAGTCAAACCACCACATAAACAATAAAAGGAAGAAAGAAGAAAATCATTTCAGGGGAAAAGCTCCTACCTCTCCCATGATGGATTTGTTCCAAGTTTGAAAAAACAACAAGCTCTTCCAAATGGCAAGCCATCCAAATATCACCAAGCACAAGTATCAACAATCTTCAACTTCTCCAAAGCAAGAACTTCAAAAAAACAAAAGATCGGTGCCAAAATGAAGTATGCAAAGAGTGAAGTAACCCAAAAAAACAAGCTAAGGAATTTCCAATATAAAAGAGGAAGGGGAAGAGGATGAGGTGGATCCATGTAGGATGCCACATCCACAAATCATCAACCCCAAACACCAAAGTCAACTTCATTCTCCAAATGCATGAATGAATAGGTGGGTGAATAATATGAAAGTTTTTTTAATACACACCAAAACAATCCCACACCCCAATAAGGACTGCTGATGGAAATTCAAAATGTAAAAAAGTGACCAAAAACAACATTCACATTGACTTACAAGAAATGCAATAAAGACGTTCGTTAATTTTAACCTCAACCATAGGTAAGGTTGGTATCAAATTTAAGAGGCATTGGAACAGTTTAATTGTCTTCACAAGTCTCCAACTCAGTCTCCAAGAAGGAAATTCGAGTTTCCAAGCAGGTGGAGTGTTTCATACTCCCAAACAACTTACCTGTCTCTTAGACATGCTTACACATTTACTTAGAAACCATTGAATTCAAGGTCAAAACAACTCTATTAATTACTTTCTTAGACAGTATTTTAATTAATTTAACTTAACAAAATGTACCACAATATTACACACCATTAATAAATACTACAAAAGTGTCGATGCACCAAAAAATAAACAACATGCAAACATAAACAAAGGGACCAAATAAAAGAAATATCTATTAATAATCCCTTAGGTCACATTTAAAGGTGATCCCTGCCATGGGAGAATCCCTAACAACAATGAAAAACAAACAAAAAAAAATATAGTTGTTTAAGTGGTGACTTGTGGAATTCATCTAGAATCAAAATGGTTGGTCTCCCAATCCACTAAGTTGTTGTGATATTTTAAACCTAAAAAATATAATACCTCCTTTGGATGTGCCATATCAGAACATCCAAATGAATATAAAATAATTTCAAGATCATCATGATGATAATTGAATCACAAAAATCATCCAGACAATCAGCGGTATCACCTTACAAGTGCTATCCACAACTCCATATCATCACAATTTCATCCAAATTTATTTTAGGTCTACTCAAATACCCAAAATATCCCAAGTCCAAAAAAACATTCTATAAAGAACCATGTGAAAAATATATCACGTTCAATATCTAAAAATATTTCTAATATCATCATGCTCATAGAGGATAAAGGGTCAACATAACCGTTATTGAACACTAACAAATACTAAGACAAAACTATAATAATGTATGATATAGTCAACAGTTCATTTGCATGGATCCAGTATCAAAGGTGTCAAAGGGAAATGGGCGCTACAGGTAGAATAGGGAAGTAAGAACCGGATTTGGATTTCTCTGGTTAACGCCTTGCGTTGTTCGACCTTTTACCCGTCTGTACCTTTCTACGTTTCATCTTTGAGCAATCTTATACACCTTGCTTTCTCACCCCCCTACGATATTCAGTCCCCTTCATGTCAGCCTTGTCGCCTCCTTACCGCGTGCCTGGTGCGCCCGTCTGCAGTTCTTTGCAGGAGTCCTCGCGTGGCATTCTTTAGCGCCGGTGCTTCGCTTCTCGGCCTTCCGTAACGTGCATTTGTGAGCTTTTCGTCAGAGCTCTGTTATTTGTTTCAGTTCTGGGTTAGACGCTTCTTGTTGTCTGTAAGTATTTTTATTGGCGGTGACGTGGAGCAGGAGCGAGGTCCGTCTCAGTTTTGCAAGTCCCACAAAATTGAGAGATGAGTCTATGTTTTTCAATCATACCAATTCACCAATTCAAACCAGGCCACATCGGGGGGTGCTAATGAGTTGCAATAACAGTTTGGACGCCCAGTGGTGATAGGTCTGGAGCAACCGTACCACTGAATTCTTAGAGGTTGGTGGTTCCTGTTAAGGTTCAGCCTTTGAGGCATATATGCAACACATATAGTTGAGGCCATTGGTCATAAAAACACCATCTTGAAGTTGAGCCGTTTCCATCCATTTCCCCAATTCTTAATTTTCCTTTTATTCCCTATTCTCCCATTTTCTCATTTCAGAAGTGTTGCAATCATAATTCAGTTTCCCTTCATGGAAACTAACACTTATAGCAAAAATCCTTTCACCTTCATGGCATTTCCCAAAAGCTCCAGATCCGGGGCATTTTTAATCGATCCTAGGACCATATGCTTATCCACACGCTATGAGCAGGGTCAAAGTAGTGTGGCATGGAGCTTATCAAGCAAGGGGACACACACAATGGTAACACTATGTGGAGAATGTTGGTTTATTGGAGAAGATTCAAATAATGGAGGCTAACATGGTGCAACTCCAAAGGACAAACACAAATGGAGGCATCAGGATTGGTGATCAAAACACCTGTCCATGGGGAAGCCTTTTCCAACACATTACCTCCTCAGGAGAAAGATTGAATCATGGGTGAAAATGTATTCCCACTTGCATAGGGAGAGGAGATTGGGCCTAGGAGTTGAGACACAAGATACCTTTTCAAGGGAGTCCACCACCTCCTAGTCTTCATTTTCGCTTTCTCAAACTTTATCATTTCAGCATTGATCCAGAGTAAATCCCTCATTTGTTGACACAAGTGTAATTTATGTGATCACATCTCTGATCTCCCAGCCCATATCAGTTCCTCTACAACTTTTTTCCCTTCCAACCAGTTCATCCCCTTCAAACAAACAAGGAGTTCGCAACTCCCTTCTCCACCAAAAGAATAACAAAAATGATTGAACCACCTTCCACCTCTTGCTTTCCCAAGTCCATGTTCAGAAGAGACTCAAGAATCCAGTCAAGGAGAACAACAAGAAGGGGAGCCCAACAGAGTAAAAAATGATAGAAGATCTGAAGTAGTTGGGTTCTGATTGGTTTACAAGATCCCCTGATGGTCAGCCTTGATAGAGGGAGGCAATTGTTGAAGAGCCAGTGGGACTTGAGGCTGTAGTTTTGCAGTAGAGAGACGGAACAAAAATCGAAGAAGAAGATCGCAGTTTTTTTCTGAATATAGGTCCTAATTGCACGATGATCTGAAGAGGAATTGCTAACTAATCCAACCTGTCACAACCAGTTAAAAAGGAGGAACAATCAGCTCAAGCCCCATTGAAAAAGCTAGCTGGGAGATACAAATCAGTGTTGAAGCCATAAATTGAAGAGAAAGCATAATTGAAGAGTCTTTGCTTTCATTTCAAGGGCCTGCATTGATTGAGAAACCCCTGATTGAGTGAATACCACTACAGTTCAAAGGCTCCAAGGGTGGAGAAGGCTACAGAAGAACCTTAGTTCTTTCCTCCCACTCATCCCTTTAATTCTCTACTTGTGAAGAAGATTTTGAGCTTTCAAATTCAGCTTGGAGGATGAAGGGAAACCCCACTGAGCAGTTGGGAGAGCAGGAGGACATAGGAGGAGGTCGAGAACAGGCAACAGGTCAACAAGGAGATAAATTATCTGGTCCACTAACTTAGAGGATTACTTTGATAGAGAGGAGGCCTAGGAAAGTAAATCATGTAATCCTCATTCACCACCTCCAAGCATATTGATCCTGCTCAGAAAGGAGGGCATTAAAAAAAAAACAGCTAGTATCAAACTTCCCTCTGAAACCAAGTGTTGGAAGATATGAGTTCTTCCATGATCTTCACAGGAGAAGGAAAGAGAAAAGATAAGAGGGGTAATCATCCTCTCACACCATCATCCAAGAAGGTCCACAAAAGAACTAATTTTTGGATTTAAATTTCAGAGTATAAGAGCCACATCCAAAGGATAGGACAGGTCTAATAGGTACTTGCTTCATTGGAGCCAAGAGAGAAGCTAGAACATTAGCCCACTGTAGGATCTTCCTCCTTTCCTCTTCCGCTTAACCCTTTTGTTTCAAGTCCCCTCTTCAAACGGCCCTGGTTGCTCCCCGAACGGAAGTGAATCCCCTTTGGACCCCCACGCATACTCCTCACCTGCTCTCTTTCACAACACCTGTCACGCATATCTCTCTAAATATGTGGCTTATTCTCCACAGTCGCCTTCCCTGTACATTACTCTATGCCGCAACCCATCCCTCCTGCATTGGTGTCTTAGACCGCACCTCTCCCTTCCTTCTATTTCCAGCGTTTAGGATTTTCATTCACCCGCCTTATCCACAAACACAATAAGCTTTATCATAATTTAACCTTTGATGTGCACCCTTTCCGTGTGTGTATTGTTTCGCCCTTCAGCTTGTTAGCCCCTATGTCGCTGGCATATCCCTTTGAGTTCCAATATTGTCTGGAACCTTACTATTTCGTACCTAACACGGAGTACCCGTACATCGCTACGTGTCATGCCTTCTTCTACCCTTTTTTCTTGTGTCAGGCCTGGGGCTACTACCGTTGTCCTATTCTGTATTAGGCCCTCCGTTTTTAACTCATTTTCTTTACGGACCCTAAGCTACATATACTCCAAGTCATACTGCCTGTCCGACACAACACCGCCGGTCTATATCTCCTCTTTGTCTCTCGCTAGGTCATTCCCTCCAAAAGTAATACTACGTTCCTATCTCTCTTGCTCTCTGTGAATCTTTTGTGCTTCCGGACTTTTTAAACAGCCCCCATTTGTATGTAAATGTGCTTATATTCGATAGCTTCTCATTTAATCGACAAGGGTGGACTTAAGGAATTCTCCTTACTTCCCCCCTCACATTTCCTTTACGGGACAACCCTGTTATCTCGTCCTTTCCCCTGCCTCGCCTCCAACAGATAAGTACTATGATGCTTGTGTCTTTTGTACTTTTCCATCTTCTTTAGCCCCTCTCCTATTTTGCGCTTCTTTCTTTTAACTGGTTTCTCCGTTGTTTTTTACTAGTGTTCTTTTCCGGTAGGATCTGTCTCCTTATTTTCGCCTAGACTTCGTCGGTTTTCTCTTTTCAGTCTTTTGCTAATAGGAAGAATACCGTACGTTTTTGCATCTTTCTCCCACTTTGCCACTTTTTATACATTCTCCATGACCTCTTGCTTTTCCTTCATGTGTGCACACTTTGCATGTCTCTCACTTCCGATTCGGGGCACTTAGGACTTGAGTTTGTCCTATATTCTCTCCAATCACCACAATTTTTGTTTCTTTGCGCAATCTGAGTTACAAAGGCCTACTTTTAGGGTGGCTCTTCAATGACATTTAGTATCTATCAAGACAATTTGCAGACCCAAGCTTATTCTAAATTCTAGTTCCAAGATGAAAATATGAGCAATAACAATGGTTTCAAGGTGAGACCATGTCTAAGGCAGATTAGGTTGTAACCAGCTGTAAAGTCAATGCTCGCAGGATCAGGATAGGATCAGTATCAGGATATCATTCTTTGGAGATCCATTGCCCAATGGATTCTTCAAGGCCACTGATATCATCAGCAGGGGAAGATTCCCCGTGGAGGTCACAAAGTGTTATTCCCAATTTTTCCCCCACGAAAATTGACAACCCCGACCCCACATAGGAGAAAACTAGAGAAACTCGAGTCAAAGCCAACAATTCAGGCAACAACAGGACCTTAAAATGAGAATCATCTGGCTGGAAAAAGGCAGCGAAAAAGAGCAAGAGAAAAGGGTCAAAAGAAAAACCATAGGATCAAAGGAAAAAGCAACGGAGAATGCTCGAAGTTTCTAGGCTCGTAACGTGATTAGAACAAGCCCCAAAATTGGCTAAGTATGTAAGATCAACTAAGCCTCAAGTGCCTCATGGGAATCCAAAGATTAAGCTCAAAGGATAGAATCAATGGTGTGAAGCTTCCACTGTCAGAGGCCTGAAAAAAAAAGGATAGACCGATATTTGAAAGTTGAACCAAGCGGAACGGAAACGAAAACACGGTCACCTCGGATAATTCGAGATGGGAGCCAAGTGGAGTTTCAAAATTGTGCCAACCCTCCACATCGCAATGGTCAAAAAGTTCGAAATTCCAAAACCGGCGCCCTAAATTGGTTAAGTATAAGAGTTCAAGAAAAGGTGTCCAAGTGTCAGGCACCAACGCTAACTTCAAAAGTAAAAATTTGGAGAGGTTTTCAAATGAGTGTGAGCCTTCCACGTGTCCTAGGTCCACAAAAAAGGGACAAAAGTAGGTGGTTGAACTCGTAAGTAAGAGCAGGCCAGGGGAGGGAGCCAAAAGTGTCAGCGATTGAATTTATTCAAAATAAAATTTGGGTCGAGTTTCCAAACAAAGTGCCAAGCCTCCACGTGTCCAGGGTCAGTAATTTGGCCCACCAAACAAGGAGATTGGGAAAAAATACAAAGAATCCCAAGGATCTTGCGGAAGGAAGGGAAGCCACCATGTGTTATCCCAATGTGATTTAAAGCATATAAGGAAGGATTGGAAATCTCAATATGGCGAGACTTCCCGTGGAACCCGATATGGAAGGCTCTTTAAACATTGGTGCGGCCCATGGACCTAATCTTCGATGGCCATACTTTTGACTGAAAACTCAGCTTTTGGCAAAGAGAATACTTTTGGAAATTCCTAACCTCTACTCCATGGAGACATAAAATATACTATTCAATAGGATGTAGTAGCGTGAAAAATGGGGAAAAACATCTTCCAGGCCATTAATAAAGAAATCTGGATTCTTCAACTACTAGATTAGATTTAATTTGGATCCATGTTCTCTTCCTAGCACGCAGAGCAGACAAAGGAACCAGGAATGAGAGCTTGTAGGTGGATTTAATATGGGAATTTTTGATGGTTGGTTGAGCTTTCAAAATTAGTGAATTAATGCATATCTCAAGGTGGTTGAAGAAGGCTTCTAATGCTTCTCCTCTCTCTCATTCTTCATAAATTGTAGAGTGAAGGGCATATCAAAGGATTGGCATTGTTCTCCTCATTGCCCACTCTCTCTGTTTCCTTAGGGTGGTAAAGTAGAGTCTAATCCTTCGCCATGGATTTGTAATGGCATTTCTTTCCTCTTTCCCATGAGGATGACCACGTAACATTTTGGAGCAATTTAATCTGTGTTTGTGATGCATCTATCCATTCCTGGCTTATGTTGTCTGTATGTCTTCTTACCTCTCATCAGTATAGTGTATATGTTCATACCATCTATGTTTGTACAGGTTTTGCGGAGATAGCTAATTGATTTTGAAGTTGTATGATGTGTGAAAAAATTTTTATATATCTGGTCCATGGTGCATTTTATCCGACCCTCTCCTATTCCACCTCTCTCCACTTCAGGGCCATGTCGGATCTGTGATCCAACCCGTTCTTTTCTGTGTATACTTCTTAGTGAGGTTCTTCACCCCCCACCTCTCTCTCTCTATCCCCTTGAAATAATGGTTGGAGATTAGGATAGAATAGGTTCGTCCTACACTGGAGTAGCTTATGGTAGGTAGATATTAGGAAGCAAAAAGGCTTTCTCCGGGAGGGTCCACTCAAGCTTTTCAAGTCCCACAGCTTGGAGAGACGGTCCCCTGGTACAATCACACCAAATTCCTCACTTCACAACAAGGCCATTTGGGGATATTGTGATTCTGCACTAACAACAGGGTTCAACATTCTTTCAGGTGCATGCCACATTGTGAGATTATGTTTAATTCATATTAATATTCTTAACCTTTGTCTCCTGGAAAGTTAGAGTAGATTTAGATTCTATCCTCTAAAATTTGGATTGTGTGCTATCTAAAAAGAGAATATGAAGACAACCTTCATCCAAAGGGTTATACATTTGCAAATTCCCACACTTGGGATAAATCCATGTTTGATGAATCCCACGACTTCCGCAACATCCACTTGCAAATCATTCAAGGGTGTGTGATTCACCATAACAATACTATGGGAACAACAAGTGCTTGCTAATTCATAGTGAATAAACATAATAGGCCACAGTGTCTATGTAACGTTTGCATGGATCCTTACTTCGGGAACCATTTTAACCCTTTCATTAATTCATACAAGTCGGAACTACAACTGGTTAAAAACATTGGACAACTCTCTTAGACATTATTGTTTCAGACCGTTGTGTTGTAATTGTTTCTCTATTAGTTATCTTGTTTTAATTTCGCATTTTATATTGACATTCTAATCTTACATGGCAGTTACGCATAATTTAATTGCTTTATTTACTGTTAAATTTGTATGTTGCATAGATGTGTGTTGTGTTTTAGCAGATACATTGTTCATTGACTATCAATTTAATGTCAAATGATGAAATTAAGTTGGGACATGACACCAACATGGATGTAGTCTAATTCCCCATTCTTCATACTCATTTTATTCTATGTTCCATTTCTTTCTTCATTCTTCTATCTATGCCTCATCTTTTAGATTGTCGATCCAATTTCTTCATCAACACCGAGGGGGATCTCTCACCTTACCTAATTTTTATTTCTACTCATTCAAAAAATTACTTGGTTTCTGTTTGTTACTATCTTGAAGTTGAATCCCTTATGCCCACCCCAATAGGGGAAAATGTTACAGGACCTAATAATTTGTGTGCCTAGCGCCTCCCTCACCGATTCCGAATCCATTAACAAAACTTCGGAATTGGCTAACTCGTAGCTCTATTTCTCAGATTCCCATTCATGAAAAATGCTTGGTCATGATTCCTCATATATCACCTATGTGGTTAAACAAACCCATTTTATTAGCTAAGCTCTCAATATGGCATTCTGGATCAGTTCTGGAAGTCCTAGGCTATCTATCAGTCATCATCTGGTTAATGGATCTCTAACTCTGAATGAGCTCTAATCATTTCAATCAAGTTTTAAACTACATTAAACCTAGCTAAATCTTTAAAGCAGGTTGATCACTCCCTAAATCCTAATGTAATTTTGGCTTCCTTTAGTCCCATATACACCAATATTCCAACTCTCCCAATGGAAAAAATTCAACGAAGACTAAGCCCTCCCTGTTAACCTTCCCCTATGACTTGTTGTGAGACAAAAAAAAACTCAACCACACCTGTTTGGGATCTCATGTGGCGCTTAAAGATATAATGCATTTGATGTTGATTTTTTCTCCATCGTAGTACATCCACTCTTCATAGGTTAATAATCGAAGAGAGATGATAAAATTGGTGCTTGTCGCAATTTTAGTGGATGCATTCACCTTGGTTGAAGTAATAAAACAATCAAAACTCTCGGATTCTAAATTGATCTTATAGGTTATGTTAATTACTGTATTAAAGGAGAGGCCTAAGCTTAAGCATAATAGTTTGATTTAATTTGGATTTATTTCATGAGAGAAAATTCTCATCTCAGTTCTCGTGATGAGTTAGTTAAATTTGTATTACTGCTTCAAGTATTAGTTTTAGCTTCTTTTCATTAGTGCCAAATGTATTATAGAAAAACATGAAAAACTAGGTAACTAGATAATAATACCTAGTAGTCTTTCATCTTAACCCAAATCATTCAATGACCATCAAGAAAAGGAGAAAAAGAAATTAACTCAAAAGAAAGTATTTAAAATAAAATAAAACACATAGAAGGTTATTCTACTCTTTATATTGTAAAACGTATGTGTGAATCTACATGATCTAAACAATCAAGTGGTTTTTTGTTTCTCCAAAAGTAATCAAGAGAGACAATAATGATGGTTCAGACCAGGCTTAATTTATCCCTTACTAACCCAATGGGGAGAAGAAAGTTATGTAGGATGAAACTATTTCAACAGTGGAATGAAGATCATAGCCTTATTAGCTTGGCTAATGAAAATGATTCTTAAGCTATGTTACAGGATGGGATATGAATGAAGTGTGCATGATGAATCGGGTAAATAGTATAAAAAAGAAAGTAAAAATAAAAGGGAAGTGGTAGTGGTGACCCTTCTATTAGAGATTTGTGTTTGGACTAATTAATGACATCCTAGTGCATATGGGAAAAATAGAAAGTCCAAAAGTGCTGATGGTTTAGAAGAGTTAAATATGCCTAGGTAGTTACGTTCGTAACTTAAGCTAGTTGAAGCCAGATTAGTGAGGACTTTAGGAACTCTAGAGCGAGTGTGAGGGACGCCCACCACTAATCAATGGATGGAATTGATAACACGATGCATTTAGAAGTGTCTAAAGAAGAAAGATGGAAGTTTAGCTAATAAGGAGGGGATATTATCACAATTAGTCATTATGGCGGATTATGACCCAACAAAATGGTCGTGAAATGGCGGGTTAAATAGGGGCTAAGATGACGGTGTTTCAATGCTGGGATTAATATAGTTATTGCAAGTTAGTGATTAACATTCTTTGACCCACCATAGGCGTATACACCAATAAAACTTGCTTCGGATAATACAGACACAACAGAGGACCTGATGTGAATATGAAGTTGAACCGTAGGGGAAAGTAGAATGCATGGTTAGAAAAATGGTAAATATAAAAAAAGTGCTAGGAAAATGTTGTCTAAATAATAAAAGTAAGTATATAGAGCAAGTGTAATCTAGTAAGCAGAAGACTAAAGGACAATGAAAGGGTTTCAAAAATGGGACATTTCTCACAGGTTAAAAGAAATCAAACAAAGCATATTAAAGTCTCCAAACAATTACATATAAGATATGAGGGGCATAGCCTAATACAATAACACACAATGGCATACAAAGGAGAACAATAGGAAAACAACCATATCAGATAACATGGTCGGTAAATAGTTTACAAAAAGTAAATGATGCACATGACTAAACCTGTTAGCTGGTATAGAGATAAAAGATTGATGGTAAACGTGGTGTCTATTATATAAACTTTTATATATATATATATATATACTCGGATTTAGAGTATAGGTCTCTAGTGGATACAAATTTAGTATAAATAAACTAATAACCACCTGATAGGTGTACGAAGTGTCCTACGAGAGTTAGTGGGATTTGGTAAGTAGTTACAGTACCAAGCCCTCATTACCACATGTAAGGATCTATAAAACTCGCATTCACCACTGGAGAACAAGTGAAAGTAGTTGTATATGAGTCAAGGATAACAACATCCTAGATATTTTCCTAATTATAGTAATGCAAGGAAATAAACTAGGATAAGCAAACAAGCAGTAAGTGAAACAAAGATATGAAACATTGTTATGTTTATGAGTGAGCTATAATGGCATGTGAAAAGATACTCTGAAGATAGGGGTAGGTTCCCTTGAGCGGCTTGTGTATTGAGTATTTATGATATGAGGGTGGGTTTTAAAAAACCCCTCAATAATAACTAAGATACATGGAACAAATGTGGTCACCGGGGACGGGGAAATGGTTTGGATTAAAGTGCAATATAGAAGATCAATGATGCAGTGAGCCATAGACAGGTGTGAATATAGTGGGGTTCATTCATGATTTATCCATCAAAATTGAGTCGGATCATGACACTAGATTTCATCTTAGGGGTTAGTGGGCGTAGTTTGTAAATTAGATACTACAAAATATATACATGTGAATGCACAGAGGGTGAAGAGTATATTAATGTGTGATAGTAGATCAGAAGAGATTTTGTTATGAATGCAAAAATGGTGTGAAACCATGTATGAATGATCCCCTCGGAATAATATAATCATATCCCATACGAATATGTGGTAGTTGGTGGGATTTCTATAAATGTAGGCGACTATATTATTAATGTTATTTCAAAAAACAACATTGCTTTAAGCTTATAATTTATAACAATGCCACATTAGGAACTAAATCTAGGCAAGTACTATATTGAGCAGCGATTGAACAATGTTTAACTGAGATAAAATTTTGAGAATATGAAGTGTGGTTTACATGAAAATAATGTGAAGTTAACGAAGAAATGTATTGGTTAGAGGTGATATAAGATGGTATAAGGTTTTGGGTGTTTATATGGCATTATGTGGATGTGATGGCATTGATGAAATCTTGTAATGGTTAGGATCCCTGGAAGCCATCCTAATAGGTCATATGATCTATTATTGTTATTCATTTTAAATTCATTTCAATGTTGAACACATATTAGTTTTTTGGTCATGGTCGGGGAATGGATTTTCTCCTGCACTTGCAATTTTGGCCATGGGAAATGATTGTGAGTAAGAAAACAATGTAATGTTATAAAAATGAATATTGTTTATTATTATTCTTATTATTGATTTTGAAGTATCGGGAATGTCATGATCCGCCTAAATCAAAATTCCTGGTATAAATATGAGACCTGAATTTGAAACAAAAGAAAGACTAAAAAACACACACATCAAATCTGCCAAGTTAGAAGAAATTGAGGATATATGTAAAAAAACACAGAATGACTCCAAATAAACTCAATGCCCATATGCTCAATATTAATGAGATCAGATGATGAAATTATGTACATAGAGGCGGTTAATGTTGTAACCTCCTCCTACAGTAATTTGGGAACAACTTCACTAATAAACTAGAAGTAGAGTTGACTCCTAAAAGTAAATAGGCTAATCAACAGAGCTGTCTATTGCTAACTGAACTCAACTGGGTAAGATAACTTAGGACACATGAAAAAATAAGGAAAACATATTCCTATGATTGAAAAATCTCCCTGTAAATAAATAAATACAAGGAAAATAAATTTAATACACTAAACATCCCCCCATATGCACAACTTAGATGGCATGTGAAAAAAGGAAAAGGAAAGTGGGTCCCGATAAATAAGGTCTGATGTGGTACCTCACTACAATGAAAAACCTCTAAATGTTGAGAAAAAAAACTCCACCCAAACGAGATACATATGAACTCACTTAAGAAAATGGATAGGAATAAGAAGAAGTGGGGCCAGAACTCCATCTGAGCGAGGTGCTCCAATGTACAATGATCATCCTCTTAGAGTAGAAAGAGAAATAAATGAGACATGAAGGTACCCTAAGAAGAAAATCGATGAGGTGGTCCTCTACCTAAATACTGAAGATAAAAACACATATACCGAAAAAAATTCCTCCTTGGGAAGGACAGAAAAGGAGCGTAAAGTCAGACCACTTCAGAAAGGAAGAAGCCCACATAGTACTGTGATCTCTTCAGTAGTCTTAAACTAAAAGGGAATCTTTTTGACAATGTGGGCAAAAATACAATGGTATAATTCCACTGAACAGTAGACATTCTCGCGGTATGGTTGGGGGACAATAACCCTCACAAAGTGATTCACAAGAAAAGAGGCTGGACCATGAAACTCTCTGAAATAGGGGGACGTGAACATGTTCCAATGTGGGAAACCCAAGAGAGAGATTAATGGTCCTCTTTAATTTGTGAGGTAATCAAAGCATCTTCCTGTAGTGCAACAAGTGGAATTTGTAATAGACAATCAGATCCAGGAAGATGCTCATATTAAGGGGTTCTTAGTGAGAGCATGTTGACAAGAATGTAATTCACCATCACAACTATAAAGTGGAGGAGAAGACTACCGCGAAGGAAAACTATTCGGAATTTCCAAGACGAAGCAAAGTTGCACTCAAAAGTTAAACAACCTGTGGTATGTGGAGTTTCATAAATTGGGCAGTCAGATGCAATGGAAACACTAGAGAAAATGGACACAATATATTCGAAGAAGGTTCTCTAATAGAACATTGTTGTAGATAGGAAAGGAAGCTATGACATGAAAAAAAAAAAGGAGTATGTGGGGGCAGCAATAGGGGGAGGAGTTGAACTCAATATAAAAAATCCTTGTGGTGAATGGCAGCATCAGCTATGAGTAGCAAAGGGGCAGAGGAAAAAATCAAACAAATTGAAAGGGACGATGTGAGAAGAGCGGGAGGAAATCTATAATGGCACTACAGTGTCTATGGACGTGTCGGTCGCTCTCAAATGTGTGAAAACACAAGGCGCCATTATAGCTATCAGATAATGGTACAAGGAGTTTGAAAGGGGAATCAGTGTTCGCAAACAAAAAAAGACTGGAAACCCTAGAATAAGTAAATACCAAGAAGGGCCACGGACTCATCATTTTGGTAAAACCACCATACTTTTGGAGAGGCTCATCCAAGATCAAGAACAAAAACATGAGGTAGGCCATCAAATCATTGCATGGTAAGGATGATAATGCCGTCATTCTGAGAAATATAAAATTCCTAGAGTCAAGCATAAAAACAAATAGGTGTGAAATGCCGTTATACAATCCATATGCCAGAAAAAACAAATAAAAATATCCCAGATGGCACTTTATAACGTAGTGAAAAAGATACAAGTCCCAAGTGCGTTTTCCAAGAACCCCCAAGAAGAACTGTGACACTTGTCAAGTAGTTGTTTACAAAAATTAATGAAGCCATCAGTATATCATGAGGAAAATCTTGCAATTTTTTACCGGAACATTGTGCTCAAATCGATGAGCTACGATCAAAGTTTATAGCCAAAACATTTCCGCAAATAATGGCTTATTTAATTAAATTTGCCAAACTGATTTTAAAATGCCAAAAAAAAAGAGGAAATGGCATAATGCATATACTCATTAGAACCAAGATGGAATGAGAATGCACTGATTTTAATGTGAGGGGGGAATTTAACCTCCTTTCAACCCATGTCAAAACTTGAATGTTTAGCTTCTAGCAAAGGGGACAATCCTCTCCAATGGTTGTAGAGCTCCTAAACAAAGGAATCCTTCTAGACAGAAAAAATTGCCCCTACCATCAACAAAAACGTTGTCCTGTATGGTCAGACAACACACATATTGAGGAGGGCCCTAACTGATATAAACGAGAAGCAAATCCGAATCACACCGAAATTAGGCTTTTGGAAGGAAGATCCCTATAACAAGCACTGGCCCAACGACATGCTGAAGCGTTTTCCTGGGCAAGAAACTGGCGGCCACAAAAAAAAAACACTATTTCTCCTTACAGTAATAAATTAATTTAATTTTGTTTTTGACAAACAAACAATATCGAGTGAAAAATTGCACGATAAAACCAAACAAACTTAATGCTAGTGTGGCTCTAATATCATATCAAAAAAGACTCTAATACCATATCGGGAATGCCAGGGATCCGTTGAATCGAAGAGTGCACCGATTACAAATGTGAGACATTAATTGCACAAAGGAAAGAATAAGGAAAAAAATACAAATGTGTAAGTTATGAAAAACAATGAGATAAATTACAAAAACACAAGAATGGCTCCAAGTCAACTCAATGCTCTATATGCTTCATATTTCATGAGATAGACTGATGCAAATCATATACATATAGGAGATGAACGTCTAACCTCCTACTAGATCAGTGGGGAATAACTCTCACTAACTGGTACTAGAAGTAGAGTTGACTCCACACAACTAATAGGATAACTCAATATAAATGTTATTCTAAATCAACTAAACTGGTAAGATAACTCAAAAAACCTACTATAACTAAGAAAGAATATCCCATGAGCGTATGAAAGCTCCATATAAATAAACAAATAAAAAGAAAATTAATAGCAACATTATAGAAGTAAGAAAACAAATTTTATCCAAGGCATGTGAATACTAAACATGAGCTTCTTGTATTATTCTTTTTAATGTGATAGTTATATTTTGTTAATGTGAAGTAGGTGTTTTCTCGTCTATTTGTAGAAAGAATATCGATTTACAACTATAATATATTTTTTATAAAAGTATGTTGCTTTGGATGTAAATATGCAAACTGGATTTTATACATTATTGGATTGTAAATGAGGATACCAAAAGTGTGTTTTCTCTTAAGCCCACCGATTCTGAAAATTTCTTGCCCATAGACTTTAAACTATCTATATATAAATTGCATTTGATTGAAATTTCCCTATTTTGTGTTGGATAATTATGATGGATGCGTATTTAAGTAAGAATCTGTGGGTGTATGATTTGGCATATTAAACTATAATTCATAACTAAATAAAGTGATATCATTAAATATATTATGACGAGTAATCACATGGATTCAACGTTGAAGGTTCCCATTGATTTTAATTCTTGAAATAAAAAATTAACTAGTTTTTTAATGTTATAGTTGATAACTCTTCAATGTATATTACACAATAATTTTCATGTATATATATATATATATATATATATATATATATATATATCTGTGTGTCTGCATTTTAAAGTTTTAATACAAAATATGGATAGCTAAATAGGCATCTAAACGCTTATCGTCTCAGATTTTATGTTGATGTTCTTTTAAGGGAGATGAATGACTAGTCATAATATGTAGGTTAGCGGTCACCGTGGCATATGAATGTCACATACAATTTAAAAATTACATTGAATTGTTGCCACTAATCTCAAAATCTTTAGTTACATCGATTTTTTATCTTGACTATGAAATATTTTATAAACTAGCAATCGTACGATGAAACATGCAATGTTGACGCCGTAAGGGATGGGTGGGTGTTTTATTTCAAAATGAGGGTTAGGTTGCATTTATTTATATGACTTAAGTAATCTCTCCCTCTTAATTATAATGGTTGTTAGTGTGTTAGTATTAAGTGGGGACACCATTTAGGTGGGCCGCCACTTTACACCCTTTTTAAAAGTTTAATTATAAACTTTATATTGTTGGGACCCTTTTCTACTTAATGTGGATGTGTTAAATTAAGTCTTATGATATAATTTATTTAGAGTGAAATGGTGCCGTGTGTAACTGAATCAACCACCCTATTTAATAGGGTGATCTCTCTCAAAAGGTGAGATTGAGAAAAAATTATATTATTTTAATATTGTTATGCAAGTGATTGTGGGACCCAATGTGGATGGGTTAAATTAAGTCTTATGATATAATTTATTTAGAGTGAAATAGTGTCGTGTGCAACCGAATCAACCACCCTATTTAATAGGGTGATCTCTCCTGAAAGGTGAGATTGAGAAAAAATTATATTCTTTGAATATTGTTATGCAAGTGATTGTGGGACCCTTGGGTTAAATTAAGTCTTATGATATAATTTATTTAGAGTGAAACAGTGTCATGTACAACCGAATCAAGCACCCTATTTAATAGGGATATCTCTCCGAAAGGTTAGATTGAGAAAAAAAATTATATTCTTTGAATATTGTTATGCAAGTGATTGTGGGACCCGTGAAGTGTACGATGGGAAAGCTAAAGAGGATGCAATGAAGAATGAAAAATGAGAAAGTGAAATACAGGAAAAGGATGAGGGATGATGAAGAAGAGGTTTGGTGAACAAATTGAGGGTTCCAAACGGAGGAATACTAATGAGACAAATATTACAAAGACATGAGTGGGAGAAGAAAGCTAGGTGATACAACTAATAGCCTTTAAAAAAATCTTGATACAACTAATAAGGATATGTGATGCAAGAATTAGTCTTCAAAAACAATTCTTGCATCTGCTAATGAGCTTTCTAATACATGATTTGCTTCACAAAGCAGTCTTAAAGCACCATCCACCCCAACATTATAGCTGAAAGACAATTCATATAAATAAAACCAACAACAATAAGGCTAGGTGATTGAAGAATTAATTTTTAAACACAATTCTCACATTTGTTGATAACCTTTCCAGATCCATAATTAGTTCCACAAATCGCAATCTAATGACATTTTTGATGTATAGTGGAAACCTGACCATCATTATTTTCAATGCTAGAGCGGTCCTAAGAAAAAACAAGATAGAGCCACATCACTTTCACCTAAAGAAGTTGTAGTATTAATATGGAGTTTTTTCAGCTACATTAGTGGAAGGATAAGCGTTGGTCCCACTTCATTAGGGACCAGCTCTTGACCCTCCCCCTGCATGAAAATATAATATATGGCTCATTAAACTGCAATTATTCTTCTTCTTCTTGAAAATCAAAGCTGAAGAAAATTACTAAAAGGGGTTCTGGTGTAACAGTAAAATAAGTGATAGAATGATCCATGTTCAAAACCCACAACAGTTTTGACCCACAATATGATAATGGGATTTCCCCCAACATCAACCCCCATTTTAATTAACTTTATGAGAATACAAACATTAAAAAAGGAGGAGAAGAAATTAGAGTTACCTGGAAAAATGAGTTGTGCATTAGGAGTTCTTCAATAGTAGGAAATTTGGTGATGAGGTGTATACTATGGCTAAAAAAAGACCCCTTCCCCCAAATATAGGGTTGAAAATTCCACAACCTCATCCGTGCTAAGTTAATTTTTATCACCAACCACAACAATGAATCTAAATTGAAGGCGTCTGCCTTAAAACGAGAAAATTTAATGTTAGTCAGTCATAACTTGACATCTTCAATTTTTCCAAGTTTGGACATTGTTCTAGGAACCGATCAAATAGTGCGTCATTGTTAATAAAAACACAATGTAGATGACATTTCTTCAAGCATTTGAAGCTGCCAAAATCGATGGGCATTGAAATTTCCTTCCATATGAAATTTTTGAGGTACAAGTATTTGAGATGTTCGCTGACACAACCAAACATGGAGCTTGGAACATCAAAAATATTTTATCTTTGAGAACCGCATATAAATATCACTGAGAGAGATCTCTAATTTTTTCCCAGCATAAACATTTTCTACATTTTACCCAAAGGGTTTGATCAGAATTTTTGATAATGAACCCTGTTGCCATACTTTGAATTTGTTTGTAAATTTGTAATGATTTCTTTGTATGCATCACATTGCTTCTGAAATATTGCAATTTGACTGAATGAAATATTGTGGTAATTGTATCTATATTGCTCACATACAATGTACAAACTAAAAAATTCCATCATTAAAAAATTACAATTAAGATGCAAATACAATTGACCCAAAGAAGTGCAAAATCTTAATAACAGTCTTTATCGAAAATAGTTAAAAAAAAACACCTATCAAATGTACAAACTTGTTATTGCTAGAAAGAGATAAGAAGAACCATAGACAAAACCGTAATAGTAGATATTGCCAACAATTTTTTTCAAGAGTGCAGATTAAATGTACAAACATTAATACAAAAAACAATATAGTCCAAATCTAAATTAAAATACCAAGACCAAATTTTTTTATTGTCTATATAAAAGACATACATGTAGGTACTGCACACATAGATTAAGTCTTTAAAAATAATTCTTGTATTTGCTAGTGGCCTTTCAAAATTCCAAATTTGAGTCAAACAAATGCAGTGTAAGAGTATTTTCCAGCCTAACAATATAGTTGAAAAACAGTGCATATTCTATGTATAAATATGCTACTAAATATGACCAGAAACAAATAAGGCTAGGCGATGCAAGAATAAGTCTTTAAAAACAATTATTGCATCTACTGATGACCTTTCCTAATCCAGGATTTGTTTCACAACGCAGTCTGAAAGCACTGTCCACTCCATCTTTATAGTTGAAAAATAGTTCAATCGATCTGATGCCATACACATATTGTACCTAACACTCAATGAGTATTAAATTAGATATGCATGTATGATGTGTGTGTTCTTGCAGTGTTAAATCAAATGATTTAACAATTCCCTTACTAATTTTATACAAAAGTACTCACAACATGCAAAGTTACATGTGAGTGTCTTGAACAATGACCAACATAGTTGTAAAATATAAGAGACAAGAATAATGGCTTTAGCAACAAATCCTTGAATGAAAAACACCACGAAAACTCATTGATTAAAACCTCATGCAAATTATCAGCATTTGAGAATTCACAGGAAAACAATGTCTATACTATAAAGGATATCAGACAACCTAAATTAAAAACCCTACCTTGAGAGATCCAGACTCGTAGAGGAAGTACACATAAACATCAAAAAGTATACACACTACCCCAACACAAGAAATTGCACACGCATACATTATGTGTAATATGTATATTTTTAATTTCCAAAAAGTAGTGCAAAAACTATAACATCCAGTTGATGGAGTGCCAAAAAAAAGGAAAAATTCTTGGATCAACAGCACAAACATTCCTGCAAGTATGGAAAAAATCGGCACAATTCTCTTTTAAAAACATGTAAATTGATCGGAGACCTCCAAAACACCAAACCCCCAAAATACAATGCTAACACACGGAAACCCTATACAAGTAACATTTTTTATAGAATGTATGCAAAGTAGGCCAAATCGTGAACATCTTGTGCAACTCTCCATGAATATTTAATTTTTTGAATGTCCTCCCATTCCAAAAGTTGTATCATATTTTCCTCCATCTCATCGAAAATCTGCATTTGCTCTGCAATTCTTCCATTAAATTTAGTGCAGAGAGAAACTTATTAAAAAAATGCATGTTCGATTTAAAAATAACATATTTAAAAAAATACATTGTAGAACTTGGTGGTAGTAGGGGGATTTAGAGCCAAATACTTGAGGAGAAAAGTAATAGTAATAACAATGTTGAGAGGTTGTCTTTTACCTCCTCTTTCGTTAATTTATTTTTGACCTCATCCGCGCTACAAACCAAGTAAGACAGCACATCCTGATCGTGTGAAGAGCATCAGTTTTCCAAATCCTTTCTCCTCTGATTGACAATATTTTCAAGTATACGGAGGATATGATCGCCGGTGATTCTGCCTTTCCGATACAGAGTTCCAGGCAGGTTGAGAGGAATCAGAATCATTTCCCATAACACATCGTGGAAATGATGATACAGTTCTACCTTCTGAATCTCATCATCCACGCTAACGAAGAGGCCAAATTCCACAAAAAACATGTTGTGCTTGATGAGAGGATACATCCGCACTTGATAAATTCTATATGCCCTATTTTCACCGCTACAAAATCCTCGAGAAGAAATCGTATGCTAGATCCACCATCAAGAACCCTATTGCATGCAGCCAGCCACCTGTCTCCACCATGCAGGAAAAAAAGCGGGAAAAATAGAAAATACCCGATACACATGCCAAATTGTAAGGGGTATAACAGTTCACTCTATCAGAAGCCGAGATTGTCACCGTCTGATTTAAACGAACACTCTGAAATTCTAATCTTGGCCCTCCAATTTTTGAAAGATGTCAGACCCAACAGGTCTCATCTCACTACAAGAATGCCTTACGGCGTAATAATTACACATGTTTGAAAGTCCTTTGTTTTGAAAGTGATATCCCTACTTGTCAACTGGAAGGATGGGAAGTTTTAACACATACTTTGCTGAATATAATTTGAATTGGATATGAAATTAATTTGTTGTTGTTGCATGTATGCCACGAGAGTGCCTTTATTTTTCTGTCGACCGATTTATCTTGTTTCCCAAAACATGTATTTGTCATTACATCTAGCTCTACAAAACATTGCAAAAAGTATATGTTTGGTCTATGAAATATTCAAGTGGTTGGTTTGTGAGTTTTTTTGAGTCCATGAAAGATGAAGATTTTCTAGTGGAAATATTGCACATAGACTATAGTGAACACGTTGCAATTGGACACAAAATTCCTTCACCCAAAAAATATGTGGGATCAAAACACATGTAGAGCGATACAAATGGTTGTCAAGCAGATTATGCAGAGGGATAAATTTGGTAATTTATTTTGTTTTTGAATACATTTATAATTATTGTAAAGTTTACTAATCTAAAAGTTTTTTCAGGATATTGGGTTATAAATAATTGTAGACACCTAAAATCCGCTTATGTAGTTTTATTACTAAAAGTACACTAATTACCCTCACTCTTACCATTTCCATTATAATTAGTGATTTTCTGCTAATTAACTAATGCTTCCCTATGTTCTGGTTAATTAACGACACTTTGTTCATTAACTAATCTCTATCACATTCCAGATGTCAATTGACGACACATCATTAGTTATAATCCTCTTCTGAGCAAACAATTAGCTATTATTAACTAATTAAGCCTATTTACCCTTGCATTTAATCAATAAAACTCTCATATTGGTTAAAACCCTTCTTCCAACTATTCAAAATCACTCATTTTCCCTTCAAATCATCTCTAAAGGCTTTAAAATCTTATCTTAGCCTTTTATTTAACCCCAATTGATTAATTAAGGAACCCTAAATGCTAATATCTTATTAATTTTACTAATCAAGGTTAATAAGTCCCATGTGCACCAAGATAGAAGCTTCTCTAACAATAGAAATCTATGTAAAGGATACCTCATACATGTTCGCACTTTACAACATAATTTGAATAGGATTATCTTATAAGACATATGATCAAGAGCCTTACTTCAGTTAATGGAATGGCTTTCTCATGTTTGCATCCAGTCTTAATGCTTGGTTAGTAGAGAAATATAAAATATGGCCTTGTAGCCATTTAGAGAGATTGTTTCACCATTTTCAAGTTGTAACAACCAAATTGATTTTCTTGTGATCTTCATAGGTCCATTTTAATTAGAAAACAACAGTTATTAGGCATGCTTGTACTTAAATAATTGATTTCATGTTAGTTTTATTAATCATTGTAATAATATATGATCATGATGTTACTATTGTATATTTCTAGCTTTACTATTAGAATATTTGGGGTTAGTCTAGTTATTTAGCTTTGAAAGAGTTTAGGTAGTTTACATTTGGCATGCCCAACATGATGATGATGTAGATCAAAAGAAACATGATGAAACAAATTTATTTATTGAATGAGATGGATGCAAAATCTACTTCCATATTATTCACTATCATGTCTTATCACTATCAATTTTCCTTCCAAAACACCTAGGGTAGTAAAATTCATTTTAATCCTTACCCACTTTCTTTTATCCATTTTCTTTAAATTTTTGATCATCAATTGACTTATTCTTTCACCCCATCAAAACTTGAGGGGGGAATCCTTCATTATAGTAAAATTTCTTCAGAATTTACTTTTTTATGCTTGTCTACTATATTTGAAGTGATGTCACTTGTGACACCTCAATCAGGGGCAAATTTAGACACCTAAAACCTGCTTGCACAGTTTTATTGCTAAAAGTGCACTAATCACCCTCATTATTACCATTTCCATTATAATTAGTGATTTTCCAATAATTAACTAATTTCTCCCTCTATTTTGGTTAATTAACAACACTTTTTTTATTAACTAGCTTCCATCACATTCCGGATGCCAATTGATGACACATCATTCGTTATAATCCTCTCCTAAGCAAACAATTAACTATTATTAGCTAATCAAGCCTATTTACCCTTATATTTAAACAATAAAATCTCTTGTTGGTTAAAACCCCTTTTCTAACTATTCAAAATAGCTAATTTTCCCTCTAAATCATTTCTAAACGATTCAAAATCTTATCTTATCCTTTTAATTAACCCCAATTGGTTAATTAAGGAAACTTAGATGCTAATTTCTTGTTAATTTCACTAATCAAGGTTAACAAGTATTAATCTAATTTATCCTTTAATCCCACATGCACCAAGATGCAAGCTTCTGTAACAATAGAAAGCTATATAAAGGATCTCTCATACATGTTCACACATTACACCATACTTTGAATAGTATTATCATATAAGACATATGATTAAGAGCCTTACTTTCGTTGATGAAATAGATTGCTCATATTTGCATCCAGTATTCATGTTTGGTTAGTAAAGGAATAATAATATGGCCTTGTAGCTCCATTTAGAGAGATCCTTTCACTATTTTGAAGTAGTAAAACCTAATTTTCTTTTCTTTTCATCTTCATAGGTCCATTTTAATTAGCTATCAACACTTAGTTGGCATGTTTTTACTTAGATGATTGATTTCATGTTAGTTTCATTTAGCATTCCAATAATCTATTATCATGATGGCAATATTGTAGATTTATATCTTTGCTATTACAATATTTTGTCTTAGTCTAGTTATTTAGCTTTGCCAGACTTTATGTAGTTAACAATAATAATGTTTTTGCAAGGTTTTTGAGTTCAAAATGAGTTTGCAATTATACATGTAAGGTGGGGAATTTAAAAAGAAAAAAAATTCAATCTCTTTTTTTATTTTCTTCTCTTAATTTTTATCCATGAATCAAATGAAGGAGACTATATTTGATATTTCATGTTTCAAATTTGGTTATATTTTCAAAGGGATGCCTTATTAATGCGGGAAGTTTGGCATGTTTTTTTGAACTTATATCTAAGGCACATGATTTGATCTTAGAAATAAGGTTCCATAGTGATTCCCGTTATAACGAGGAAAAAATATGTAGAGCGAAATGTTTTCTCTTGTAAAAACTAAAATTTGATAACTTGTTCGTTTACAATACCAAATCTGGGTATGATCGTTTCTTAAGTGAAATGTTCATAGTCAAAATCCAATCAGTATATCTCTCTAGATCTTACGTGATTTTCTTATCTTTATACTCTTCTCTATCAATAATTTGAGAAACATTATTATATCAAATTAGTGAACAACCCCTATGCATCATGACAAAAAAAAAAAATTGCGCCATAGTCCTCCAATGAAAAACCATAGACTTTGGTTGGGATGTGGGGTATAGTCCTGGATGTCTTGTACAATCACACCCCTTTTCCTTATGTAAATACATTTTGAATTGGAATATATTTATTGCATTTTTTGATCTTACTAATTTCAACCTTATTAGAATATTCACCCATAGAACGCTATAAAAGTAATTCCATGTCATTTTATAACTCACCAAGCACTCGTACAAGCTCCTGTTCTAAATCATTTAAAAAGTACTCAAGGGTTTGCTAAGTCTACGTAAATAAAAGAAGTCAGCTAGGTAAAATATTCATCTTCTTCATTTTTTAAACATGAAAAGGTCCTAGAGCAATTTATTAGCAAGCTCAATGTAACTCCAAGCATTTTTAAAGGGTTTCAAGTAACAAAGGGAAAAGTAACGTAGAAGACACACACTATTATCGTGTTAGGTACATTATAAACCATACAACTATGCTTTTTCTTTATGTAAAGAGATAGAAGTGAACCCATATATGATTTCTTTCGATCACACACACAATTACATAAACATCTAGGAGAACTAGATGAGGTTTCATCCTATACGTATGCATGTAGTGTATCACTTGGATTAGTTTAAAGCTACAGTTTACTGCTAATGGCAGTCTATCCATACCACACATACATGATATCTCCTTTTTTTTTGCTAATTCTTTGACCAAGGGTACGAAAAGTTTAGATGGTTTTCAACTTTTTGCAAGTGATTAGTAACCATCTCAAGGTTGAGAAAGCATGAACAAAATACAATGAAGTTCATTTCTAGGAAATTGAAGTAAGAAAGAGTTTTATATCCCAACTATTGAAGGGTCCAAAACAGAAAAAAAAACCAATTCAGGACCATACAACTCCAGTATGTGGTCTTTCCCAGCTCGGTTTCACGTGTCAAAACTCTCAATAAATAATCTTCAATCTATGATATTACTTTTTAACTTGTTTTCACAACTTGATATTTTGCATTATAGTTTTCACAACTAAGCCTTCTTATCCTCTTATTTATTTGATATATTGTTTATTATTTGATCAATTGTTATAATGATTAAAGCATTCTCCTATTTATGTATGGTTAATTAAAAATTAATTACATTAGAATAATCCATTGTTATAGACGCTTCATTATTTTTATTTTTTTGCATTTCCATAAATATATTTAATTACGGTGTAATAATTCGATAAACATGAATTTGAATAAAATTTATTGGTCAAAACGTAGTGGACATAGAGTTTTCTCTTTCCAATTTTGGTGTGTTCTAATTCAATTTATCATGGATCATTATCATTATCATCATCTCTATCTCAAGACAAAGGGTTCATTCTCTTGTTCTAATAGATGGTACTATACCTCTAACTAGGTCCAGGCTTCTCTTTTATGTGAGGATAGGAAACAATATTTTGATTCTAAATATGTTGACACGAGTCTCTATAACTTTGATCAGTTTGTACCCTATGATGATACAATCTATAACTCTCACAATTATGCATATGCAATTACTAATATATTTTCTTATTTTGTCCATGTGTTCATATAAGACCCGTCAAGAAAAAAGAGGATCATCTATGTTCCCTCTAATAGATTCCCCAACCCAAAAAATTCTCTTCCCTCAATTTTTCGGCTTTAACTTTTTCAATACCTCTCTTAGCATCTTTAGGGAAACAATTGGGTGTAATTTATATTTATCCTAAATAATTTGACTTGCTCTTTCCATCATGGTACATTAGAATGGAACTTGTTTATTTGGCATGAAATCATTTTTTGAGTAAGCTTAGTACATCGTAAATCATTATTTTTTGAATTGAAAAGGAATATCCAAACTAAACAAATTTAAAGTTTTTTATTTTCTTAGAAGGTTTAGGGGTGTGTAGGTCAACATCAACAAAAATACACTATTGTGGGTCCATTCATTGTAATATTTTTATTTTCATTTTCGAGATGTGAAAAATTTGAGAAGATATGTTGCCATATACCTAGAAGGTTCAATTAAAATATTCTTCAAGAAAATGTATCGAGTCAATTTTAGATGTTAAAAACCATTACAAGATACTAAATTTGTAAATGTGAATGGCAGTTTTACTCTAGTAAACTATACAACCCACATATTTAATTATAAAATACCAAATCAAAATAATTACAGGAATAGACACAACTACAAGATCTAGGATATAAGATGATTTGTAAAATGGTTGGAAAAACTGGAAGATTTCCAATTTCGTCCATAAAGTTATGTAACATTGTACTGCGTATTTTTCAACCGTATGGAGAGATCATTATCTAAACGCGGTGTCAATGATTGCTAATAGATAAAAATAATGAGGCTTTTGTAGGCTATCCGCTAGGTGAAAGTGGGTGTATTGACACACTTGGAAGCCTGTTCCCACCTCTATTGCAAGAATGGAATTGAGCTTCTTATGTGCATGGGCCATAACATCGACATGAATATTTTTGATTTAAAATGTACATCCATATGATTTTTGAAGCCAATGCCACATCCATCAGATGTTGGATGTTGATAAGATAAGTCAATCCATTATACATAACTTGGGAAATTATGTTTTTCTTAACAATAATCTACTCATAATAATATTTTGGATGGGAAAACTAGTAATATGTAACTTATATAAACCCCCCCATTTTAGTGTTTCATCTAATAGAAATAAATTCTTGATATCCTCTATGATTGTTGTGATTTATCAATAGATACATGTGAGTAATGAATGTTTTAGATTTTTTCTTGCAAAAATAATACAATTCTTATGTATTTAAGGGGAGAAAATCAAGTTAAGATGCACTAATGGAACACAAATTAAAAAGAGGATCTTGCAAGATGTGTGAACATTGAAGAAAAGACAAAATTGAAAATGAACATGAGCATAAAAAACTCATGACATCACTAGCAGAATGGGAATGATTTTGATAAAGGCTATGTTTTGTTGAATGTTTTAGTGAAAACAACTTTTGATAGTTATAAACATGGAGAAGAGAAAAGGGTAGAAAAAAAAAACAAAGACACGATAACAATCCATATAGTTTACTAATACATGTTGTGTATATTATCTCACAAATTTTGGAAAATAAGTATTTTCATTTATTTGTTGAATTAATTTATTTTCGAAAAAAAAGATTCCACAATTTTTTTAAAATAAAATTAATTTATAAATATTCCATAAAAAATATTATTTTGATCTTTGAAAGATATAATTTTTAAAAATAAATTTAATGAAATATGTACTTAATATGATTTTGTAACTTTTCACTAAATATCAAAGGATTGAGTGAGTATGTATAAACTTGTCACTCCTTCCAAATAAAAATTATTTTCCACTTATAATTTTTACTTATTTTAGATTGATGAAACTACTTACACGGGAGAGGCTAAAGCATTTTCTAGGTTTATAAAAAACAAAAGAATGAATAATAATATATATTAGAAATAATTTACAATACAAGTAATGAATGTTTTTATTAAGTATAAGATTAATTTAAAATAGTGGTGGAAACAATATTAAGTATATATAAGCATGGATTTATAATGTCTATATGTATATTAGCAATATCAACTTTTATGATATTAATAGGCCGATAGGCCTGTTAATAAAAATAAAATTATAATTATAATTACATGTAATAAAAAATGAAAAAATGATATTAGTTCAAAATTGTTTCATGCCCTTACCCTAACCTTGGTGGCGACCATGGCTTTTAGCGTGGTAGCGGGGGCTTTAGTGATCAAGTTAGGCTTAGCTATGTTGGAAAATTTCTTCGTGGTTTAGGGTGTCTCGGGGTTGGATTTTTTTCTACAGGCTTGAGGGAGATTTGTTGTTTTCTACTTTCATCGTGCCCTAATTACAACGACAACTTTTTACATGTGACTTCCTTGAATCTGCAGGTTAAGGTTGCTATAGTTGAAGGTTTTAGTGGGTGTTTTGGATCTTTGGGTGTTCCTTCCTTTTTTGCATCGGTGGTGTCTTTGGTTGGGGATTTTACTATATTTCCCGCAACTGTGTTTTTGGAAGGGTTCACTATTGACCCGTCTTCCATAACAACAGTCAAATCCTCCTCATGTCCCCTTTTTCTGTATGTGTCAGGGATTGTGGCTAGGAGGATGATATGCTAGAATTGTGAAAAGTTCATTAGATATTGTTGCATGAAATTAAGATATGTGGGAAATCTTGAATATATCACATATATAAGATAAGTTCATTAGATATTGAGGATCCTCTTCAAGATTCAAAAATATATGGATCACAATGTCTTCTAAAATTGTTATATACACAACCATTCCTTCTTCACTATATTCTTCCATGTAACAATAAAAGGCTTACTTTAGTTTCCTATTTAGGATTTTTTGAATAGAATGAATTACGAGACATATGGCAAGGACAAACACCTTACCTATAAGGATAATTTCATGTTTCACCAAAATTTGGTTTGTGAGTCTCATAATATTCAACAATACTGAAAATGTTTAAATTTATGTGCCACTTTAATATTGGCCCCCTAAGCAGTTCTCTAGTCTTCCTAGGACTTAATCCCCCCTTGAAAGCAATTGAGATTGAGATAATATAATGGAACATGTATATAACAAATATTATTTGGGTGTGAACAATCTGAGTTATGGAATATATGTTTGATGCACAAGAATTTAATTCCCATAGTAATTTTCAACTTTCCATTCATTTATTTCATCTTATCTAAACTTTTAAAGGTTGTCCAATCAAAAAAGTTAACACTTTAAAAGATAAAATTAACTAATAGCAAAGTGTCATTTTTCATTTTTTATTTATAAATATTCCATTGCATTCATTTTTGTATGTCTCGTTTATGATGCCATACAAATTATGGACAAGTTAATGACACCAACTAAGTGACCCCTCGATATGACTTATAATTACTGCAATACACTGCTATTCATAAGGTTGATATTGTTTTCTATTTGTTTAACTATTGATACTCAATACTTATTTCATCATGTCCCACACCTATCTCACAACTCAACTTACATGTTTTTGAGGGGTAACCTTAATCACATTCTTACAAGATAAAGAGAAACCATAATCATAAATGAACATAAAATCGAACACATAATGAACCCTCAATGCAAAATTGTAGTTTTTAACATGTGTCGACTTTGAGATTGAACCAAAAAATACAATTTTATGTTTGGAATATTCATGGACAACACCTTACTTTATAAGATATCTCTATATACTATATTCTCATGATTCCCTGCACACAATTTCTCATTTCTCTTTCAGACAATTGAAAAAATACACATTTTTGAAATGTTCCTCCTCATAAGAAAGATGGTTTCCATAAAATGGTTCCACCCAATACTATCCTCTTTTTATTGATTCTCATCCATCTAACACCCTATTCTACACCCCTTTTCTTTCTTTTATGTTTTTTCTCCCTCAAAATACACCTCATCTTAAACTTCCCCTTCAGCATTTACATCACAAAATTTACGTACAATTGCTAGTTAGGTATGTTAGAAAATATGTAACATTTAAAAAAACAATGCTCAGGGATGGTGGTTATAAATTTTTAGATGATTTTGACGAGCTAAGTTAATATTTCACTACTAATAGCAATCACATGTGGCTCATGCTATGAGAATGTTTAAATGGATGGGGGGAAGTTAATAAAGGATGACAATTTATGGAGGTATACAAAGTACATAATCATAAAATAGAGAAATATCAAAGGATTTAGATTATAACACTAACATGAAATCATAGAAATATGTGGATTTCTAAAAATATTGCAACTAATGAGGTGATTTTTTAAACATGTGAAAATTATGTGTTTTTGTTTGATATAATTATGGCATAACCTTTTATTCCTATATGCTACCTTGGCCTGTAAGGTATGAGAAAAATATGAGGAAGAGTAGGGAAAGTCAGTTCGTCTGGGTCAAAACTATTTACAATTCTTGAGAGCATTTGATGGGAGGTCATTGATCATTGTTCCTCCTTTGAAGCATGTTATGTAATGTATTTTATCATTGCATGGTAGTAAAGTACATGTTGGAAGTCAACATTGGCACTCTAAAGGTATAGTATGGTTTGGTTTTTGATGTTAAGGATGTTATCATTCTTGCAAGGTTGATAATGAACCCTCCCATCACCACCAATGAGTATTTTTGAGAATTTGGTGTGGCAACTGATTCGATTCAAAAAAAATTCTAGGATTTAAAGAGGAATGAAAACAAAAATCTGTGATGTGTTCAAACAACAAGGATCATCTTTGATGCATCAATGAATGTATACTATCCGACGGGAGGAAGGACAAGGGTTTTGTATGCAAATAACGTAGTTGAAGAAGTTTTCTCTTTTTTTATAGTAGAGGGTCATGTATGCTATAATGTGTTAACGTTAGGGGAATTATGAATCGACATGAGGCCATGCAATTGTGTATAACCTTGGTGTTTTCACTCTTACCTAGAAAGAAGAGGGAAACTCATGTGTAAATTATTTATTTACCAGT